>JAGDQP010046842.1:0-15187 GCA_022664845.1 Lepisma saccharinum
CCCGTGCGATTCTATCTGAAATTCCTTCAATTTCTGTGATCCGTGACTTCAGGTCTTTATTAATTATAAAGCCAACGCCTGTCGCTTTTCCAGTTTCTGTTCCTTTGAAGTAGAACGCGTCCCCTGACGGTAGTTCCAACTGTTCTTCATTCTTCCTCCACACTTGTGATAGTCCTATGATGTCCCACTTAATCCTCTTAAGTTCATTCTGCAGTTTTTCTAATTTGTCCTCTCCTGAAAGTGACTGGCAGTTAAGGGTGGCCACGTATAGGTCCGTTCGAGTTGCCGTGTCGGTGTCCTGGCAGTCTACAGTCCAAACCCGGGCATTTTGACCCTCTGACTTCCTGCAGGACTGACCGCTGCCGTTGCCAGCTGCATTCCGTTCCCAGGGCAATGAGTTCCTCCGAGGCTGTTTCCTTGCTTGTACCATCATATGTAAAGAAAGAAGGGGTGCTGACATTTGACTCACCATGCTGTCAGCTAATGCGGGTTGGTGAGCAGCCCATTCATGTTCGTTCGCCAAGCAGTTGCTTGGGTACTAACATGCCCCACGACGTGAACGTATGGGTTGGACATTAGGCGTCTACCCCGGTCGGTTCCCTTAAGTCTCAGCAAGAGGAATTAAGGGGTCTCCTCCCAGTTAGTGGCAGAAGTCTTTTGGGGCGACAGTCCCGGTTTGCCGGTCCTGTCCCGGTTTCCCGGCCATATATATATATATATATATCCTAAGCCTTTATTTGTACGCCAAAGCAATTATTAATATTAAATGTGAACATATAAAATAAAGTTTGAAAGAAAAATGTTGTCCTTGCCGGGTTTGTTATGTAGTAAGCCAACGTCTTACCACTTCACCAAGTTATTACGAAGCAAATACTGGTTTGGTTGTTGTATTTACAGTGGATGGAGTTGGAGCCTGTTACTAAGACGTCGCAGGCACAATGACTTTCAACCTTGTTACTATTTTCATCCTCAACTTTTGAGTGCGGGGCGTAAACATTTGCATGATGCCTTGTTGGTTAGTGGACCATTGATTCCGCGCAAAATTGCGCTTGCGCCAGATTATCCCAGTTAGTGGTACGCCTCAAGTATGTATGTCTGTATGTGATTTTAACTGAATTCTAAGAATATCAGTCGATACAGGTTCAAAAGTTATATCAAGTGGAACAAGTAAAGCCCGCTTATGGTAAGCAATGTTCAAAAAAACTTCTAGAGCGTTGGTTAGAAATTGGAAACTCATGGGATCGATTCCAGCGGTCGACTCTTCTAACTGAGGTTTTCCAAGATTTTTCCTCATCCATACCAGGCAAAAGCTGACCTGGCCGTCTATCTTCCAACACACTTTCCCAGCCCTATCCCGGCTTGGTCCTCATATGCCTAAAGGCCTTAAAATAATTTGAAACAAATCCTTCCTGGATTCTTTTACTCCACCCTGTCCCGGGCGTTTTTTGTTTAATTGTGTGATGCGTATGTGATGCGTATATGTTCACATTTAATATTAATAACTGCTTTGGAGTACAAAAAAAGGCTTAGGATACATATATATATATAAACCAGGTCTGGCTCGCGTGGTGTGCAAGGGAGCACTGTGTATCCGAAAGGATTTGGATGGCGTGAGTCTCAGGGAGGCGCAACCCCCGGTTAGCGGTGGGCATACGCAATGTAGCACTTTTGCATTTTTAGTTAACATGGGTTAGCGGATTCTAGGTAAAGTCAGGTTCGCACAGACAGATAGAAATGTATTTTGAAAGAAAGAAACGAAAATGCAAAGATACATAACCGAACCTGACCTTACCTAACCTACCCTAACCCATGGTCAGTAATTTTATATAATCTACTACAAATGGAACAAAGCAATTATTAATGGTAAATATGAACTTTGCAAAATATTTTTTAAGACAAGAAGAAGAAAAAAAACTATTACCTTTTCTTTTTTTCTTTTTTTTTGTACAAAAGATGCACTTTTCAAAACAATCTTTAATATTCTATAAAGGAATTATTAATAATAAATTAAAACTTTTCAAAATATATTTTTAAGAAAAGGAAGAAGGAAAATTGTCGCACGCTTGCCGGGGATCAAGTCCGGGTTTTTATTTCGTCAACCAGCGTTCTACCAATACGCCACGCTTTGCCGCTGACAACTGTTACTTTCGGCGCTTTATTTAACTCCAACCATTTACATCACCCACTTCTGCCAAAAGCACTTTGAACACAGAATTTCTAATAAAATTTATATTTATTCTTACCGGTTGGGATTGACGAATAAGCGCGCCGCCAGCAAGTGGGATTTACTTTCATTTAAGATAGTTCTGAAATGTAGGATATATATAAATAACCCGCTGATGTTAGCGAGTTTATTGGCTAATTTAACAACACATTTGTTATGGTCTGTGTAGCTAAAAGGTCAGCGTGTGAGACTTTCATTCGTAAGGTCTCTGGATCGATTCTACGAGCGACATTCCAAATTTTTTCTTCTAGGAATTAAGCGCAGTAAATTCTGTTCGTGATAGATACTGAAAGAGATTTATTCCGCAAAGTGAGAAAACCACTAGAGGGAAGACAGAGCTGAAGGGCAGGGGGTGAGAGACGCAGACTGTGTGTTTATAAGCGTTCAAATGTCATTTATTTCCATTTCTTGCGGCATTTTCCTTTCCCTCTTTCCTTGTTTTCTCTTCTTTGTTCTTTCGCTCTTTCCCCGTCCTCTTCCTTGCTTTCTCTCTGTTTGTCTGTCTGCTTGTCTGTCTATCTGTCTCTCTCTCTCTCTCTCTCTCTGTGTATCTGTGTGTGTGTGTGTGTGTGTGTGTATGTATGTGTGTTTTAACAACAAGAAAGAGATCTCTGTCAACGTTCTCCTGGTTCTCTAAGAGATGCTCACCTATTAAGTATTTCTTCCTCCAAATAGAGGAATATCCTTGCATCCCATGTTTTCGCGCATATTTGTACCGTCATGTTGGTTGTCTCACTATTAGGCGTACAGTGAAATAATTCTTCTGGAGGAAAATGCTACTATGTCTTATAACTCCAACCTCCATTTACTGTAATTCGTGACTTTACCTTGTACGCATATTAACGTAAAATCTGCAAAATTTCTCGCAACATTTTCGATAAGAATATTGGTTATTTGTTACATCAAATGACAATATGGCGGCTGAAATTATTAACTTAAAAGTTATAAATTTAAGGTTCATTCTGCCCCCGTTTTTACAAACTCTTACTCAATATTTGAAATAATAATCCAGATAAATAGAAATATGCTGTTTAATTTTTCTGTAACTGTTAATATTGGTGTTTGCATGCATAATTTCAGAGGTGATCCAGACTTTAATTTTCTTTTGTTGATTATGAAGTCTCAAACCCACCTGGGAAAAAATCTATACTGATGATGAAAGTGTCCTGAACGCTAATGCTACTTGCATTTGATGTAACAAACAATCTAAACACTTATAAAAGCTATTTAAAGTTTGTAATGTTTGGAACTTTTATGACAGATTTGTATTCTGTAAACCTTATACACCACCAAAATTGTGTATTTGTAACGTTTTAAATACCTGTTGTTTCGGTGATTTTATAGTCACACCGAAAATTCTGTTTCAAATGTTGTAAGTCAATTTACAGGATAAAAAGCCCAAAAACCTCACGAAAGATTGTTTATCTACTTCAAGTTTCATTTGAAATATTTCATACAATAAAACACACAGATATGACTAATTACGACCGAGCTGCCGTAGTTCAGTGGTAGTGTGTTGGCGTAGCATCCGGGAAGTCGTTGGTTCGATCCTAGCGGCCGACCATCCTGACTGAATTTTTTCCAGGGTTCTACCTGAGTCACACCAGGCGAATGCCGGGATAGCATCTTCAACATAGACCCTGGATGACATCTTCCCTAATCCTATCGCTTCCCCAATCCAGGCCCGACTCTTAGATGCCTAAAGAACATAACTGAAAATAAAAATAAATGACCAATTAAGGAAGTTTTCAGGAAAGCAAAAACTTAGCTTGTCTGTATTGTACTTCCTAAAATTTATTTATTTTCATTCTAATATCTCCTTGTTTGCAATTTAATGACAGGAATTACATCAATAGCCTTAGAAAATTTAGAGTTATTGTTATCTGGAAACGTCATTTTTAGACATTTCTTGTTCTTGTAAGAAACTTCGATTATAATGACGATAAAGAATGACTGAAGCTCGAACTTCAGCAAGCGACCCAAAGTTTGGAGTCAACAGACAATAAAGTATAAACTCAAGAGGGTGCGTAGGTGTGTTCTACAACCTGGTTTATAGACTACGTAGCCCAAAAAGCAGAGAAGATACAACTCATAATTATTTGTAAGGCATAATTCATCATTACGACTTTGTTAAAACTTTCAATAATATACTTAAAAAATTATCACGTAAATATAACCCGGGGGTCGGTGAAACCCCAAGTATTTTTCATTGCGTTAATATTCACCTTTAATGATAAATTGTAAAGAAATTGTGTAGCATGTTTTCTAAACTATTACAAATGAATTAATGTCATTACGTTTTGAAAATTGCTGAATTATGGTTTGGAAAAATAGAAAATATATTCCACAATTTTATTCGTAATGTATACATGCATATAGCAAATTCTTTTTTTTTCTTTACCTTAATATCCGTAAAGGGAAATAAAGATTCATATTACTTTAAAGCAAAAATTGTATTCTTTCATCTGCTATATATTCATTACTTGTATGATGTGTGAATATTTTGTTGTCACCCTTCAGAATGAGTATGTTTTAAACAAGTATGTTCTCCATAATGCTTGTTTCAGGTACAATAAATACTAAACGAATAGCTATTACCATTCTTAGAAAGATGGTGATCTTCTAAGAACGGGACGTATAGTTTCCGGTTAAGTAGGCTCCAAACCACTCCGTTCAATAAAACCCGACGGCAATGTGAACCCGCGACCACACGCACAGAATCCGAGCGCACTAACGGTTAACCTCTCGGCCATTCCGAAGTCAGCGGTTGATAATACGAAGCAAAAACTACATTTTAGGACTTAGGTACTTACCATCATAAAAGTTCAGTGTTCAGTAATGACATATTTTTACATTCTTTTACATATTTTTACATACAATGTTCTATTGTCATTCTTTTCATATATTTCTATACAGGGTGGTTCACGATATCCGTAACAAGGGCATAACTCAGCTATTAGTACACAGAAATCCTTTAAAGAAAAACTGTTCATATTAAAATACATGTGTAAAATCATGTGGTAATTCTTCTGAAATCAGGGGCGTCTCGGAAATACCTCCAGGGGGGCAGCTTCAACATTTTAAATGACAACATTGGTTGATTTTGCTCCCATTGAAACATTCGCTAAATTTTGAACAACTTTTAGAGGAAACACTTTTCGATAGCTCATACGATCTAATTGGAGTAAAGGGTTTTCGCGACTTTTGGAGGAAACATTGATTGTTTTCAGTTAACAACTACTTGGTAAGTTAACTGTTGATATTACATTACGAGATATCAAACAATATTTCAACTGAAAGTTGATCAAAATTTCACGTTTGTTTCAAATAAAGCAAAATCAACCACTGTTTCTATTTAAAATTTTGTAGTTGCCCTCTCCCCCCGTTACAGTATTCCAGGGAGTACATATTTTGGAAAATATTACCCTTTGATTCCGCATATCCCATTTAGTATTTTACTCTAGTTTGGAACCTTTATTTATTATTCCCTTTGAGTTACAGCATCTGAAAAGTCCCGAAAGCCCTCTATACCATGTTAATTTTGACCACCAATTAGGTCTTCTAGCTGCCAAACGGTATGAGCTATCGAGAAATGTTTCCTTTAAAAGTTGTTCAAAATTTAGCGAATGTTTCTATGGGGGCAAAATCAACCTCTGTTGCCATTTAAAATTTTAAACTTACCTCCCGTAGAGTTATTCCCAAAACGCCCCTGATTTCAGAACCATATACCACATAATTCCACACATGCACTTTGGCATGAATATTTTCGTTTCAAAGATTTTCTGTGCACTACGAGCTGAGTTATGCCCCTGTTACGGATTTTGTGAACCACCCTGTATATTTATATATTTTACAAGCATATTTTAATATACTTTTTATTATGGATTTCTTTATCCTGCAGCGATGTTACATTTGACTGGTTGCAGAACACTTTATGATTTGGGTCACAAACATTAGCTTGAGAAAAGATATCCAAACACCGAAATAAGTCGAAAAAAAAAAAACTTTTAAAGACATACTTTTCTTAAACAATTTGTAGTAAATAGTAAAAATTCATTTTGTTTATCCATGACTAAAAAGAAAAGCGTAGTGCGCACTAATTCAAGAATTTATAAAGTGGACTATATGAGAGCGCGCCCCATGCTTTTCTTTTCAGTCATGCATAAACATTTTTTTTCTTTTAGTACGAATAATTGTTTAAGAAAAGTGGGAAGAGATTTCATAAGCAATTCAAGATCTTAATCAATGCCGATTTTTAATTTTCTTTTTAGTTCATTGTTAAAAGAGCTTCATTGATATTCACAACAACAATCAAACGATTTCAACAATGAAGAAAAACGAAAATAAAAAATTGGCGTTGACCAAACTCTTGAATTGTTTATGAACTTTCATCCTTGAAAGTTAGAATTCTCTCTCTATGCTTGAAATTGTAGGAGCATCAAAATCACACTCCATGAACACGGTGTCAAATGCCACATTATTCTACTCCCTTGAAGTTGCTGACAGTTACTGTTAGGGACGTAAGTAGAGAAGAATCTTGGGAGTCCGGACCCCAATCCCGAAATTATGATTTTTTGTAATATTAGTATCATTTTTTAAGAAATCACACACATTTTACATAAATTTCACACCCAGGCAGACCTCGGACTCCCCATCAAAGGCGCTGGAGCCCCTTCCTTAGAAACAAGTTCTGGGTACGTGCTGGATGGTGCATTGGACATCGCGCTCATGGAATGTGCTTTTGAAGGTTGTCCTGGTGTCTTTTGCCTTGTGTGCCTATTGTCATTCTCTGATTCTCTCTTCTGTTTTACACATTGTTTGGAAAATCCTCTCTTACATTTGTGAAGACATATACTTTTCTATATCTATCAAACTATTTGTTACATGGTAGAGTGGCTTTGCTCTCTTTGTCAGCACTGTCAGGTGTGTTCATGTATATATTTTGAGTAATAAATGCCTGTTCAAACCGAAACTACGGGAGTCATTGCAACGGCTGTATCCCCCTTGCTCCAAACTTTAATGCCCTGTAGCGGACAAAGAAGGCCTTACAATCCTTCAAATCAATCTCTCAATACGCAAATTTTGTGTAAACAATGCTTTACCAAGTTTCGTTCTCTCTTTTTATTCATCTCCAGCATTCTTCTTCTAAACATTATTCTTTCACATTATCTCATCTGCATGACGCTGCTTTCTTCCTTTATCATCCTCCAAAGGGTTGTAATCTTCTGGATTATTTCATTGTAAAGTTCACTTCGTACAAAACAATCTCAAACTCTTTTCATCGATCCGCTTAATTATTATCTTGGCCATCTTTCACCAATGCTTTATTTCTTTTTCACATTTCAGAACCTTATTTATTATACGTTCTATATCCTCTTTCTAACTTTCCTCTTCAAATTTTAATGCTTATATTCATTGACATCTCACTAAGTATAATTTAATTTATGGTATGTTGCTTTCCTCGACTACTACATTTCATTATCTGCAAACTCGTCTTTGCAAAGTTCTATATCGCTGAGTAGGATACTGCTGGTTAAAATCAAGGTCTGCCTCAAAGTTTTTATCTCTTCATAAACAAGAAATGTGTTTCTTACTTTCAGTGCCATCGATAACCAGGACGAACCAGCCTCGAACTGCGTGTGTGGAGTTTTCAACGCCTCAGCCAGCCTCGATGTCAGCCAGGAGGAGCCAATTGTCAAAACTCCCGTTGACATTGACATCACTTGCGACAAGGAAGGACACGAGAAATGCACGAAGAAATGTATCGCTGTGGTAAGTGCTTCTAATAACGAAAGTACATAATGAAATTAAAGACCTTGGTGCAAAGAACGGTTAAGTCCAAAAATTACAATTTTACAGGAGAAACAAAAGCTTTCTCTTGTCTGTTTCTTGACGCGAATCAGTGAAGCAATCAAGTCGTCTTCAACAATAGGATTAAATCTGATATCGTATGACTGATTCCTTCCCTCAAACGTGCCGCATACTTTAAAATGCGATCTTGTAAAACAGAAATGGACTCAACTGTTTTCAGCGGGGTCTTCAATTAAGGGTCTTATATAAAAAAAACATTGTATATACTGATCGAAAACATCAAAATCAACCAAATGATAATGACATGTATACTTATATTCTTTATTGAACGCATGTTTATAAACACAGCAAGCCAGGAGACGTCGGCAATTGGTCGACTAAGCTCGGCCGACGTCGGGTTTTGAAAAATCCCGACGAGAAGCCGACGTGTGCCGGCGGGTTTTCGGCGGGATTACGCCTCTATGCGCCGACCCCGACAGTGGCCAGGAAAACGGCCCGACGACCAATCGCAACTTATGGATCGCACCATCGCCGACAATTCTCCGACTACTAATTGGTCGGGCAGCCGTCGGGTTCGGCATTTGGTTTGCTGGGAACTTTTACGCAAGTTTCTGGAAATAACATAAAAAATAATCTTGAAAGATACAATTCTAATGATTTCTCACGAGTAGCCCAAAAGGTTTGTACAAACTTCAAATAAGATATCAGCCATAGTCCTGTAGCATTCTCTACGAAAAACTGAGTCGCCTAGTTGCAAAACCAACCATTTCCAAAATTTATGAAATTCTGTTTTTGCAACGGAATTTATTTATCGCCCACCATTACATCACTTGGTAATATTTTAAAGTGATAAACGACCTCTTTGTAGCAAATTTTGTCTTAAGAACAACAGATTCAGCTGTTTGCTTTGTCTGTGAGTTGCAATACCGGCCATTTCCATCTTCTGCTAGAGCGCACGTAAGTCATAGACTTTGCGTATAGAAGTTCCGCGCAAGACAGACACTGTGTTATGTGTGCGTGTCATGATTTGGAGAACATCTGTGAAGTATAGTATTGGAGAAAGTAATGCTGAAGAAGTGATGTTGAAAACGTTAGAAAAAGGCAGAGGAGTCCTTTTTTTCTTTTTTGGAATATTTCTGTTGAGGTGTTTTGCCGATGAATTTGGAGGGCAAGACAAAAACTCAATATTAATCGCAATGCTCTCCGCGTCGTTTGTCAAACATTACAAAGTGATAGTTTAGATGTGTTTCAAGGTTAATCACAACACAAAACAGACATTCGCTGAAAATTAGACATTTGTAAGAAAGGGTCAACTGTGATAACGGCGAATCCATCCTGGCAAAACTGTGAAAATTTTGAATTTAAGGGATGTTGACTCTTTGTCTTGTAAAATATTTCGGGTCTCAGTGGCGAAATGTGCCGAAATTGACATTTTACAAAGACATTATTGACACTAGCAATCATAAAAATGATAACGACTCAAATGATGAGGAAGACACATTAATTGTGATATTGAGTGTCACATCACATATTGAGTGGAATATGTTATTTATTTGTAGTACTCCGTACTATAAATATCATCGTGAAATTATGTTTTCAGTGCATATATTCATTACTGTAATCTAAGTTATAAGCATATCTGTAGTTACTTTCTACTTATAAGTTAAGAAAAAACATATTTTACTCTACGCCTGCTTCAGCTTGTTGCAAGACAGGCCATCTCCCACTGTTTGTTTTGCAAAACCAGCCATCTCCAAATTAAAAATATCGATAATTCAAATAATTGCATTCATAAACCGCTATTATTCTTGCTCATTTAGTAAATACTTATTTACAATGGCTTAACCTAAGTAAAGTCATACCACATCCATTTATGTGGTCGGTATCAATTTCTTGTTTCTCCTGAAAATTGTGACCTCTTGGAAATGGCCGGTTTTGTAATTAGGTGACTCAATTGCATTTTGATGAAACGAAAAAAAGGAAAGGAAACGAAAAAAAGGAAAGGCTCCTGCTACTTTACATCCGACAAGTGGACACTCAGATGTAGAAGATATATGCATATTTAAAATCAGCTTTCGAAACCGAGTTTGTGTGTAAAAGATTAGGTGCCTTTACCATTAGTTGAAGAGAATTGGCAGGTAAAGTTAGTAACAGCATTGTTTGTGGTAGGTCACTTGTGAATATATGACGC
The DNA here is from genome assembly GCA_022664845.1 of Lepisma saccharinum. Classification (NCBI taxonomy): domain Eukaryota; kingdom Metazoa; phylum Arthropoda; class Insecta; order Zygentoma; family Lepismatidae; genus Lepisma; species Lepisma saccharinum. The sequence goes on from JAGDQP010046842.1 coordinate 10,227, forward strand.
TAGTTTACACACAGTGGTGCACTACGTGATAGGTAGTCAAATAACACTGATAGTGCACGCCACTATACTCATAGTCACCAGAGATCAACACTGGCACTATACAGAATCCGTAGAGTGGCACACGAGTACTGTGTGTAAAGTTATCCAGGGGGCATCTGGTCTGACATAGTCTAGTCACTTTTAACCATATATCGGTGTCTGCATCTGCATGGATATAGGTATAACGATGTGCAGATGTCAGTGATATCACTGTAGTGTAAACAGTGTAAACTAGCATCAACTATTCATAAGTGGCCTACCACAATCAATGCTATTACTAACTTTTTTTTGCCAATTTCTCTTCAACCACTGGCCAATGAAACGCAATGTTTTACGCACAAATTAACTTTTTAACACATTTTTATTAACTCGCTTTCTTGTCTGTATGTTCGGTACAAAATATAACAAAATAACAGAAAACTTCTTTTTTTCCCCTGTCTGTTCGGTACAAATTTTGCAATCGATTTTACACTCACTTCCCATCATCCGATTTCTTTGAAATTTCGTAAACTTGCTTATTTCCGATGACAATTCAATATTCAATCATTAGATTGACGACAGAATAATCCAGTTAACTGTAATTAATTAATTAATAACTCGCTTTCTTATCTGTCTGTTCAGTACAAATTTTGCAATCGATTTTAAACTAACTTCTCGATGAGCTAGAGACTTGAAACTTTAAACTAGCTCAGAACTGGATAACAATGCAATTAACTTAAGACATTTTGAAAAAGTTGCCATCTTAGATCCAAAATGGTCGCCAAATACATTGTTGTAAAGAATACACAGCCTAAAGCGCTGGGGCTAGCGAAGTGAAATTTGGTGTGAAGGTACATTATCACTAGTAGGTTACGAAAATATTACCAAATTTCTATAAAGATGCCATCTTGGATCCAACGTGGTGGACACAAAAATTCATTTTCTACACCGTTTGAGCTAGAGATACGAAATTTGGCATAGAGGTGTATCATAACAGGTAGTTTAGAAAAATATAACATTTTGAAAAAGTCGCCATCTTGGATTCAAAATGGCCTCCCAAAAATATCATTTTCCACACCATTCAAGCTAGAGAAATGAAATTTTAAGTACCATCATGAGTAAGTCATAATAATATAATAAAACGTTAAAAAGATCGCCATCTTTAATCCAAAATTATTTTTCAAACCACTGAATCTAGGGAAACGAAATTTGGTATAAAGTTGTATGAGCAAGAGTTCGTTACGAAAAAAATAATTAAAAAAGGATTTAAAAGAAACACGCTTTTTAAGATGGACTATAAAAGTAAAAATAATAAACTGAATTAATCTTATGAATCGGAAAATAAAAGCGTGTGTGCTCTTAGATATTACGATTTTACGATAAGGTAAGCAAGAGCACCCACGCTTTTATTTCCCGATTCCTAAGATTAATTCAATTTATTATTTTTTACTTTTTAGTCTATCTTTATAATCCTTTATAGTGTTTTTTTATAATCCTTTTTTAATTATTTTTTATGCTGATTTTAAATATGCATATATCTTATAGATCTGAGTGTCAACTTGAAATAGTGTTACTTGTGAGAACTATTCCTCAGTGTCGTATCCATCGTCAAACCATTTGTTTAACAATTGAAGCGATCAATGTAGAAAATAGGTGATCCTTTTATTCCTTTTAAGTAGAATCACTTAGTCACTCTAGTATGAAGTGAAATTTCAGTTGAATATCTGAAAAATTAAGGCTGCTTGAGACACCTGTTTCAAATTACATTTCAACTGCTGTTTCAATACAATTACAAGGAATTGAGGCCCTTTTTAACAATGTGCCCTTTTTACGTTGATTTTTCTCCACTTCTGACAGCACGTCTGTTGAAAGGTTAGAGTTTAGTAATACGTGCCATTCTGTAAAAACTTTTTCTTAAAAGAATCGAAGCAATTCTAAGAAAACCAAGGTAATTGTTCAGCAGAAGCAATCAGTTTCATTGACTCTCTTATATCCCGGCGCCGTTCATCTAGAATGAAGTTTTCCTCTCCTGGCATCACTGACACCAGATAAGTGCCGAGAAGGTATCTTCGTATTCAGCATTCTTCCGATAGGAAGAATGTCTTGCCAATCTATAGCTTAAAGATACTTTAGAGATGTTCTAAGTTTTGTCTTCCAACAAATTTTCAGTTGGTGTTAGTATTTTCTACCCAGAGCACAGAAGAAGGTTTTAGCAAGTTTGCTTTACGCTTGAAATTGTTTGAGTAGTTACGCAATTAGTGATGGCGACTTCGTTACAAGTTTCGCATTCTGTAACCACTACTATCGTTACTGGAGCAAGAGCACTATAATTAAATGTTCTGTTCATTATTAATTTTGTCTCGTTTCGTATAACGTTGTCTCATTTTGGTAGGTTAGCTTAGGTTAGAAACTGAAACTGATTTCGCGATCCAACCGGCAAGACGCTGGGCTTCAGAGTAGGAAACGTTAAACGGATCCATCCGAATCTGCGGATCCGGATCCGAGTTTCGGATATACGGATCCGAGCTTCGGATATCCGGATTTCGGATATCTGAGGCATGGACACATCATTGTAGTCTTTCCTAATTCGTATTTTGGTCCCATTTTTCGACTATCGTACGATGTCTTCTTTCGTTTTTTTACTCTTCATTTTAGTGTCGAGAGTGGAGAGGGAGATGGATCATAGAAAGAGAGAAGAAATTGTTGAGTTGTACACACATTGCAAAACTAGCGCTTTTGAAACCAACCATATAATATTCTGTAAAGTTGAAGTGACAAAAGGTAAACAAACAAATGCATTTCAACTAAACAGCATGACTTTGTTTCTCAGAAATCCACGGTAATAAACTTAGCACTTGTTACGGACTACATAGCAAATTCGATGGACGAAGGCAAGCAAGTTGATGTGATTTATATTGACTTTGAGAAAGCATTTGACAGGGTTAATCACAATATATTACTGGAAAAATTAAATCACTATCACTTCTCACCCAGTGTGATTAGGCTCCTCTATTCGTACTTAACAAATTGCAAGCAATCAGTTGTCTATAAAGAATACAAATCATATGAATATTCTGCACTCTCAGGAGTTCCTCAAGGTTCGAACCTAGGACCTTTGTTATTCCTCTTATTTGTTAATGACCTTCCTGATTGTGTGCCTGATAATGAAAACTTGTTATTTGCAGATGACTTTAAAATATCTACAAAAGTCAACTCTATCGGAGACTGCATAAGACTTCAGCAAAGCTTAGATAATATTGCAAACTGGTGTGCTATTAATCAACTTGGAGTCAACATAAGTAAATGTAAAGTATTATCATTTAATAGAAATAAAACCACTCATCAATTTGATTATTCCATTAATAAAATTGTACTAAACAGACCTACTGTAGTTAAGGATCTTGGTGTCAGTTTTGACTCGAAATTTACTTTTAACATACATGTTACAAATATAACAAATGAAGCCTTGAAGTTACTAGGATTCGTAATTAGGACGGGAAGAGAATTCAACAACATATCAACATAAAAAGAAAAAATACTATGCTTATGTTCGCTCCAAGGTAGAATATGCTTCTTCTACACTCATGTGCAAAAGTTAAGAATAATGTGAAAATACATAGACAACAGTTGTGGAGAGTATGGGAAATGCATATAATGTATCCTATTACACATACCTGACTGCTTGACACGCGTAACTCCCGATGTTGCCGCTTGGAGACGCTGTATACACCCATTGAACGATGGTTGGTGATGAGCACTGTTTCAACACGCAAGCACTTGTGTTCGAGACGTGAGATACGTGTGCGTCAACGCTGCAGTACTTGACATAGTGCTAGTGTACGTGTAGGAGAATGGCGCAAAGAGTCCATATTTATGATGTTATGCGTGGAATACTCATCGGGCGACTCGAGAGGAATCAGAACCAGATGGACACGTCTCGTGAATTGGGTGTCCCACAAAGTGTCATCTCGAGGATCTGGCGACGCTTCCAAAGGGGTGAAAACGTCTCTCGGAGGTTCGGTGGAGGTCATCCAAGGAGCACCAGTGACCAGGAAGACCGTTACTTACGTCTAACTGCCAGGCGCAACAGACACAGCACCGCCTCAGAGCTCTCTAGGGACCTTGTAGCTGCTACAGGAACGTCAGTGTCAAGATTTACAGTGTTCAGACGGTTAGCGGAGGGACACTTGTATGCCAGAAGACCAGCAAGGTGTGTTCTATTGACCCCACAGCAAAGAAGAGCTCGGTTGAATTGGTCCAGAGAACATCACGCATGGACACCGGAACAATGGCGTCATGTCCGTTCACAGATGAATCCAGGTTCAGTCTCACTAGTGATTCTCGCCGTGTGTTCATCTGGAGAGAACCAGGGACACGGTTCTGTCCAGATAACATGACTGCTGTAGACCATTACAGGGGCGGTGGAATTATGGTATGGGGTGGGATAATCCTGGGGTCCCGTACACCTCTGCAAGTCTTCCCACGGGGTACCGTCACTGGTGCGATGTATCGGGATGACATCTTGGAACAATACGTTCGTCTGTTTCGGGGCGCAGTGGGTCCTGATTTCATTCTAATGGACGATAACGCACGTCCCCATCGCGCTGCCATAATGGATGAGTACCTTGAACACCAGGATATCAGGCGATTCGATTGGCCCAGTCGCTCACCGGACTTGAACCCCATCGAGCATGTGTGGGATATGCTTGGGAGGTGAGTTGCACGTCGTCAAATGGCTCCAAGATCCATTCCTGAGCTTCGGGAGGCACTTGTACAGGAATGGCAAAACATACCCCAGCCCCTTCTTGATAATCTCATTCTCAGCATGCAATCACGTTGCGGTGCATGTGTTGCAGTGCGGGGCGATCACACAGACTATTGATGTCCTGTATCTTTCGCTTAACCCTCAAAAACCACATTGGTCTATTTCCGAATTTTCCCAT
>JAGDQP010046843.1:0-15187 GCA_022664845.1 Lepisma saccharinum
TATATATATATATATATATATATATATATATATATATATATATATACTCCTGAGTAGTTTATAGGAAAGAAACTATTTTATAAATGGAAGTTGTGATATTCGATTATAATAATTACACATACATTAATGTTACGAAATGGGGGTGAGTACAATTCATTAAGAATGTTGTCTACCTTTTTACTTTTTTTTTTAAAAAAAAAGGAACCTTAAGTGGTGGACCTCCAATTATTATAAAGACAGAAACACCAAATAAATTCCTCAACGTTTCTTCTGTGCACAATAAGCATCTTCAGGAAAAAGAGATAAAAAGGAAAGGTTTTAGACAGAGAAGGAAAAAAAGGGAAGCATATTTCCAGGATAAAGTACATACAAAGTCATGGTCTCGAGGTAAATGACACAAGTACTTTTATCAAAATATAAAAAATCACTTTACATTAACGAATCTGGCGCATTGCTTACTACAGTATCAACAAATATGGCCCAGTCTGTATGCTATCCCATTTAAATGATAGAATCGGTGGCAAGAAGTCCAGTTAAACTTGAATTAAACTACCGTTACAAACTGAGATGTTGTTATTGGTATGGTATCTAAAGATGAACGAAGGGTAGTAGGAAATCAGAGCCCTCTGTGGCTTGTACGTTTCCTTCCGTAATCCCGAACATTAGACATATCTCTCAAGTTGGCAGCCTATTTTTTTAAAAGAACTTATTTCCAAACAATGGGAGAAGCTTATCGCTTCGCATTAGGTATGGGGGTAACTTATTTTTTCATCTCCTATAGCGACCCCATGCAAACACCCCGCGCACCCCAGGTTGAGGAACGCTATCCTAAACCTTTTCTTTGTGTTCGATACTGAAGATGCCCACTGTAGGTAAAGAAAACGTCAGACAATGTTTTGGAGGTCTGCTGCTGTATAATTACATAGTTGTGATATGTGAAGACACTTTAATATGAATCCTACATTTCTAATTGTAATCACTAAGAGTGATATTTTGGGGATGAATACTGTAAAATATTAAGTGCTGGTCAGTCACTACATTTCATCCCACTTTTATTTTGCCTCTTCAGCAAATGAGAACAGTTCTCATGCTTTTATACTTTTTTTATTTTACCATTATTGATTATTTTCTTGAAACATGTGTTAGATGTTAGTATCCAATAAACTTTTCAAGTTACTTCTATGTATAGGTAGTACAAGAATATATAGACTAGTCGAAATTTCAGGAAATTTAACCCCCGACGGCATTTTTGGTGAATTTTAGGCAACCTATCTGTGTTGAATTCAAAAAAAAAAAATTGTTGCCAGATTTTTAAGCCTTGGATTTTGTTGTATCAGGGTTGCCAACTATATATATTTTTTATCAAATATGGAAATGTGAAATGTTTTGTATAATACAGTGTAAACCATCATTTTCAGCTATTATGTAATTATTAGTCACCGCAATTAAAATGATTATAACCGTCGATTATGTAATTATTAGTCACCGCAATTAAAATGATTATAACCGTCGTGACTAATATTGAAAGGTTTGTACATGCTAGTGTTGTAAACTTAAAATAATAATGAAAATTTTCAGATATCTTATTTGGAACTAAATTTCTCTAAAAATTTCTTCAGCATGCCTTTTAAATATGCTTTGAATACAAAAAATCTTATCACATTTTCTAGGTATGAAATAATAGAATGAGTGTTACATACTTCAATTATTTTATTAGATATCAAGTATCGAAAATAGTGACTACGTAAGGGTAATAATAGATTGTTTGAGGAACCATAAAAATAATAATTAGGTATTTGAGTATTACTTGCCAAAATGGTTATGCGTTAATGTTGAGTTCTTCCTAACAAATATATGCCTAATTGAAATTTCAGCCAAGTATATTTCACAAGTACAAATCTTACCAGTATGTTCACACATACATGATTCGAAATTAGATCGAATTATTTAGACCAAGACATTTACAACAACTAACGATATAAGACTGTTTGATCACCTACCTCCTTTCATAGTGGCACTGCAAAATAACATACATACATAAAAATAAAATGACAAACATTTTGAAGGTCCTTCAGTCTTGATTTAGTGATGTCAGTCGAGTAATTTCCAGTAGCTGGCGGTAACTAAATTTATCTAATACCAAGTTTTACTGCATTTGTATGTTCACAATACTTACGTACAATACCATTTACAGTAGTTTCAATTGCGTATCTTACTTGTTGGTACATATAACATTGCTTTTTGCACACTTGCAGTCATGTGCACACATTGTTACTGCTTCTACAACCACACCTCAGTGTTGCACATCCTTTCTTACAAGCACAATATGCAATATCTAAACTAGTATTCGGAACACTGCCCAACGTCATAAGAATGGGTTTCAGCTCTCCGTTACTAATAAACCACCCCGTTTCTTCCGGTTTGGGTAACTAGGGCCTGTTTCCATGTTAGGCATTGATAGTGGACTCTTTTAGATGCTGCTGCAGAGAATCCTGTGTAGGTGGAAGAGCTTCCAGCTTGCAAGTTGTAAATAAACGACATCGAACATCATTAATTGATTGTACATCAGGATTACCATACATATGACATACGAATTTTGCTGCTGCCTCAATTTTTTCAGTAGCTAGTTCGTTTTCCCCAGTTCCTTCTAACGTAGAGTAGCAGATTTGAAAGGTTTTCCAAGCTGAAGTTTTTGTGTGATTATTAAAAAATGATGTGGTGTCACAACCTGTTAATGCATGAAATGGAATTAACGCTCGTTCACTACCTCTGGGAATTCGTTTCATGAATGTGATTAACTATAATATATTTTTTGCTTGTGCTTGTACCAGTTTTCATAATCGCTTCTTTATAATAAAATTTTGGAAAGTGAGACAGCAGAAGCACCAGACAATCACGACTGTATTGTGAGGAGAATGTAAAACGTGTAGTACTATTCGTGTATCTGCTTCTTCTTGATGATGATCGTAGTGGAGCAACATCTAACGTAGTATTGGACGATCGAACATCTAAAGGATCTGAAGATGCACCAACAACCACGATGTCTTTGTTTGGAGGAGTAATTTCATGCCCAGAAACGCAGCAAGGTTTACTTTGTTTTTAGGTAGCGCCACGAAATTCTTCCAATTTACTGGCAGAGGAATATTTCCCGGCTGATGGGTGTCGAATGCTTAGCTCTTTGCTTCCTCCTTTCATTCTTGATGGAAATAGAATCGTACCTACCAAACACCACATCAATTTTGTTGTATTTCTTTAAGTTGCAGAGAACTGCGGATGTAAACGCATGTGCTAAGTTACCAAGAGTTTTAGCATCACGTGGCTTTCCCAGGGGCATTAGTAAAGCTTGGGCATCAGTGAGCAAGCTTGCCTCTTTCTTATGAAATTGAATATCTTCGGGACACCCTACAGCTGATAATAACACATTTTGGAGCAACGACTTTTGTTCTGTTCTCAAAGAGACATTCGTTTGTGCTAAAGAAAGAGGAACTTGGGAAGGTTTATACTTAAGAAATTCTCGTAGATTGACATTTCGAATTGCTTCTTACGCTGCTATGAGGCGCTGCAAGATGTTACGATCAACTGTAGCATGCATCTTCTTTTCTTCAGTACACTTATTTACTAAATATAATGATTTGAAAGTCTTCGAATTGTTCCTTTTCATTTTCTTATAGAAATGAATACGTTCAGGTTCATTTGAAACCGACTCAAGTCATTCTTGTATAAATTAATGTAGCTGTTTTTGCCCAAGCTCATAAGCATGAATTAGTGAATTCTGAATTTCAGCAGATACAATATCTGTGTTGCGATATTGTGCAGTGATTGAACATCAAGGTTGCTAAAAATCTGAAATCTTCTGAATACACGAACTAGATTGGTTTCATCTTCAATATCTCGTAGCTTCTTAGATTTAGATGTCATATAGATATGGCTTTCTTCATTAGGTGCTACGTGGAAGATGGCCTTTGTATCCTCGGCCAGTTGAAAACGATAATTATAAGACAGAGCCCACCTGTTCAAAGCAGTTGTTCTGTTCGTTATTCGTACGATGTCACTGTTTCTTTTCCCAATGCCGTTCAACCATTCCTGAGCTTGATCGGGATCAACTTGATTAAAGACAGAATTTGATCACTTTACAACGAAGTTACCAACTTCAAACTCTGCAAGCACTACACCAGGAAGATGTTTTATCTCGGCAACATAAACAGCACCACATTTTGCATAGTTATAATGATCATAACGCATGAAATATGGTAGCATTGTAACAAATGTGTCAAGATGAAGCTTCCAGTTTCCCGAATGAATGCCAGAAGAACTTCTACTATTACCACGTAGCCCAGCCAAAAAGCAAACTCAGGGTTATCATTATATGTTTCTACGAACACATTCTTCGCATGCAAGAACTCCTCGCTTTTAACAACGCGTATCAGTTCGTCAGTTTTCTTCTCTTTGCACAAGGATACTATCTTCTCCAGTAACTCTGAATCGTTTTCGCGCATGTTTTGGAGAAAAAAGAGGATGCAATATTTGCCACAGGGCTTGTAGTGTTAGTGTATGTGCTCGTATAGCTCGATTGTATGATTTTCGTGCTAGTACCTGCTCCACTACGTTTTCACCAAGAAATTCACTTTCTATCCACACTTGTTCCAGACCACTTCCGCTCATATGTTTTCCAATCACACGGACAAAATTCATTATAGTGTGGAAGCCACCTAGCCGAATGACTGGCTTCTCATTGTAAGCTGGAACTGACCACTTCAACTCCATAAGTCTGCAGGAAAGAGCTTAGTCAGCAGTAATCACCGTGAAGTCTTGCCCCAGTTTAGAGGATACATACATGAATCGTTGAATAACAGTATTTAACGTATCATATTCATGAGCTAATGTTGTCAGAATAGGCATATAACCAAGGATTGTTAACGTAGCATTATCATATCTGTGTAGACACTTGTTGAAGTCAGTCCACTCTTCTCTGTCCTCTTGATCTTGGCGTTCCAAGAAGAATGACATATCTGTTGCTTTGGATAACTCCATAGATTTTGTCGACTTAACATCATACCATTCGGCTTCAATATCTCCGAAAAGCTGGTGGTGGGTGAGGACGAAAGCAGTTAATTTTAAGAATCTTACCCATTGTACTTGGAACCCGCACCACGGTATTTTTCGATAGATGAATTTCATTCAATCGTGTCGAACATTCTGATCTCTGCCAGCACGCCATCTGAGTTGCGTGAAAAGTATTTTTCCCATCAAGTGTTTCATTAAGAATGTCAATATTGTCCACCGTGAAATGTACGAATTTGTTTGCTTGTCAGTTTGGTGGTACTACCGCGCCGGAAGCATCATCCATGGATTTCACTGTATTTTCGGCTAATGCTGTATCCAGCTTCTGTACTTGATAGTAGCTGATTATGAGTTGTGGAAGAGCTCTACTAAAAGTTTATTTCTGGTAGCCTGATGATGAATGGACGCCAATTCAACATGTTTTGGTGTCAGATTTTTTCCACCACTCACGCAGTAGACTAAATCTTGAGCAATGCTCAACTTGCGAGTCACAACATTCTCATTGAAGCCATCCTCATCACTGCTTTTCGTATGGTCCATTACAGTTTGCCCACCAAACAAGATTCTAAGAGACAGAAGTAGGCTATCTGGGACAACATTGAAAACACTCTTTTCATCAACAAATAATTTCGCTCTCAAGGTCGGTCTTTTCTTTCGGTACAAATAGAACAGTATCGCCAAGCTGTGATTGAAGTTTCTTCTTAAATGTGGAACGGTGACTCATGTAACTATCAGGTACTTTGATCAAAGCTGAATCCGCTAAGTTAATATAACGTTCCCATACGTCATTCAACTGAAGAATGTCACCTCTCTTCAAGTGATGCTGTATTTCTTGAATAATCTATACCATTGGAATATCACATGGCTTGATTTTTTTTTTTTTTTTATCAGTTTCTTTGTAGAACTTTTTCAGGCAGTTTGCATGACATTTATCTTCTTGAGCAATTAGATCTTTACTTCTTTCCCTAAAGTCCTGGACAGAGATAACATGGGAGTATTACTGTTTCCGATAGAGTTAAGTTGATTTTTATCCGTTACCGGTAGTGAGGAACTATGTTGGAAGTAAATCCTATTTCTTTTTTAAACGTTCAATTTTCTGTTTGTGTAAAATCGGAGTAACAAGAGCGATGCCGCGCAGCGGATCCGTTCAAAAGTGTCTTCATTCTCAACATCATGATATTTAGATCTAAGTTTGGTACAATCTTCAACCTTAGAAATTCCATGTTCTGTTGATACACTGACACACTCAGAACTTGTTGCTTGACAGAAGAGAGAAAGATCTCTTTCATAGGTTTCACGGTTCAGTGAGGCAACTGGTTCAATTCAAGTAACTTACTCATATGCAGGTAGAAAAAAACCTGAAAAACAAAAGAGAATTATATGTGTAGAATATGAATTTTTCAAGTTACTCATTATTAATAATTAGCAATACAATTTGTCATCTGGGTTAATGTCCCGATACATAATTACCCTATAATGGAAAAAAAAAAATAGTTTTATTCTTCAATATTAAAAAAAAAAAATAGAAATTACGTACACATAACACACAAAAATATAATTCTACATAGTACATTGGCCATTGGCGACACTGCAGTATCTAATATAGACTTGAGAGAATTACTTTCTGGTAATGTATGATTTGGCAAATATATATAAAAAGAGAATTTTACTCTGTTTTAGATGAACAATATAACCACAGTAATGATTTTCTTTTTTTATAAATAGTGAAAGTTGGAAACACTGTGCATCTGAAAGTTTGGCAACAGCAATTTCTAGCATGGGAACGTTCCATTGCTTCCAAAAAATGTATGTTGCACCTAATTCACCAAAAATGCCGTTGTCACCTTTATTTTTGCGTTTTTAGGAAATTTTGACTTGACTAATAAGTAAACTTTCGTTTATTGTAACCATTTGGACTCAAATGTTGGAACTTGAATCGTATTTCGATTTAGCTTTCAGTTTTGCAGCAAAATATCGATTAATATAGAATAAGCCTTATTCGCTGTATATTTATTTAGAAGACTGCAGATCAATTTGTAACCATACTGAGCATCTGTCTGCTCATTAAATGGACGTAAATCGAAAGTATCTAAATGGGTTCCCACATAGCAGAGTACGTCCCTGGGACGTCCCATTTAGATCCCATTACCGTCAGAATGGTCCTGCTTCTATAGCGATGTCCTAAGGACGTCCGTGGGATAACTCTGGGCAATACAAACAGTTCATCCCGTATGGAGGTCCCCTGGATGTCCCCCGGAAAGCCGTGCGGGATTACCTACCTGGAATTTCTATAAATTAAATCGACCTTACTATTATTATTATTTAATTAATTATAACTATACGAAGGATATGCCTTCGTATAGTTATACGAAGGATTAATTATAACTATACGTCCCATGGATGTAAACGGGACTTAAACAGGACGTCCTACGGACGTCCCGATATCCTGCCAGGAGATCCGTCAGATATCCCTGGGACGTCATTTTGCTATGTGGGTTGCTTACTTGCAACTTTTTGTCTGCAGAGAGTCCGTTTAAAATTGAGAAAGATATGTATTTTTGTGTAAATTGAGAAAACTTAAGCTTTAAAAAGACTGATGTAGAACTGAAGCTTGCAGACTATTATATATGTGTTATGTTTACGTAGTAAATAACTAAAAATAATAAGCACAATATAAAAAATAAGACTATGTAAATATGTTTTTAATATATTCTATAAAAACAAAATTTAAACATGATGATGATGATCAATTAAAGTTTGTTATTTTTACAGATATTTTTGCTTGTATATTTGTAATATGTTGTTCTGTTTTAGATAATAAAACTGTCATGGAAAACAAAATGATGTTGAAGATTTACACATTTCATTATTTCAATCCAGACACAAGGATGAAACACACCTTTTTGCGTAACAGTCATTGTAACATTGTTTCTGATGTGTGCATAAAACGAATTTAAAAGAATTCTTTACATAAATAAGAGGCGAGTTATCGCATAAAATAAATGTCAATGTCCTTGTGATTAAATGCATACCGACATTTTCATTTTCCAATCGGTAAGGTGACAAATAAACTAAGGCTTTTTAAGCCTAAGACATATCGGTTCAGAATTATGTATCTTTGTTCCTAAGTTATGTTCCTATAAAAATTCATGTAGCGACTTATACAGATACTCCAAGTTTAAAACCACTCTGCCATTAACATTGTTGATAATGTACTGAAGTGCGTTTGGCAAACAACATATCGTAAACAAATATAGCGGCAAACCGCTTATTGTCATGGGTATCGTAAGTGAATGTGAAGAAATTAGTGAAACACCAAGTACGATATATCCAATTTCACAGGAGTACATATTGTACAGAAATACCATAATGAAAGGTTGTTGGGTTACCATACTGAAAACGGTTGGGTAAATTGGGTAACATGCAAATTCTGGCTTATACAAGCACAATGCAATATTTAGGCCTGTTTACTTGCAGAAAATTGAATCTACTAGACAGTCATCAAATAATTATTGAACAATTTCAACACTCACCAGCTCCGGTCCAAGTAAAATAATTACTCTTGAAGGGAATCTCATCCAAACCTGATCATTCGAAGCAATCTACAGTGGTCCAGAAACCCTTAATATCGCGGCAAAATTCATATTTTGAAGTTTTAAAAAATGTGTTGCTGCCTCCATATTTATAAAGAAGAATGACCAGACCACCCAAAAACCATCTAGTTGTGATCCTTCTCGTCCAGTTAGTCACAAAGCAGTCCGTGAAGTGCGTATTTCGGTGTACTGATTTTTTTTTTTATTTATTTATTTTAAAAGATTTTCCCAGGGTGTGCTGTTTTCCAGGACGTATAATACATCATTATGTTTGTTCAGGTTTCTGGTTTTCATAATGATAGATAAACATATAATGTGTTACGTGTCAGGGGGTGCAATGTATTTTTTAGTGAAGGTAGGTGAAAGCGAAGAATTTGTTGAAAATGAAATTTTATGATGGGTTTACAAAAAAAGTGTGCAAAAGTGTGTGATACTTTATGAAAGAACTATATTCATATTATTATGAAAAAACTTACAAAATAACTAGAAACATGATAAAATAGTTTTTAGCACTCAAGGAACGATTAATAGGCCTAGTAAACGCATAAATGTGTGTTTATTTGTTGTTTTTTGTTCTGGTTATGTTTTTTTTGGTGCCCTGTGTTTATATTGGGTGAGTCATAATTTACGAAGGGACTGCAACACTTAATATTTTCAATGTTAACTTTGTTAATATTAATTTTCTATTTTATCTCGTAAATATAAATATGAGCAAAATGTATTAACCACCTTTCTTCTCAGAATGCCTTAGATTGCATGAACTTTGAGATGGAAAAATTCACAACTCCGCAACTAACGGAAAATTGTTTAAATCTATTTTGGAAACCAGAGGTCGATTACTTTTACACAAAGAGCATATCGTCGCCACTTAAATGTCAGGAATGCACCGTCAGAATTTGATTCGCCTTGTGATTAGACGTCGTGTGATGGACAGCAGGGCTCTGTAACTGATTGCCATGATGGGGGAGAGCACGCTCATCCCGAACACAGAAAATAATTGAACGTGTGAGAACAAGTGTCGAAGAACGTCAGCAGCATCCATTAGAAGACTGTTTGTCCAGTTGGGTTTGAGTCGAATGACATTGGGTTCCATTTGCACCTGTATCCCTACAAAGTGCAATTGGTGCAAGAACTGAAACCAACAGATATCGGCAACGTCACACATTTGCTACGAGCATACAGGAGTTGGTTTAGTGGAAACCAAGATTTCATTGGCAACCTGATGATGAGTGATGAAGCCCATATTCACCTGAATGAGTATGTAAACAATCAAAACTGCAGGTTTTGGGCTATTGAGAATCGACAGACTATCCACGAGCATCCATTACACCCTGTGAAGTGTACCGTGTAGTCTGGTGTTACGTCCAGAGGATCCTCGGGTGTTACTTCTTTGAAGATGATTATGGTAATGCCTTGACAGTCACCGGTGTTCGATACCGGACAATGATTACAAATCTTGTGCGGCGTGCAGGTGGGACCAGGCCCAAAGAATCAAAGATTAGAAACATATATTTTGTACCAGTAGCGGCCGGTGGTTGTCTCCACTGGGTGTTGCACTCAGCCCGCTGCTAGCCACAAAGAGTAGAGGACCACGAAAAATTTAGGGAAGGGCTTGGGCTTACGAAACACATAAAATTAAATATTTGTATTGGGGCAAGGAAAATTTACGAGGCTCAGCCTGGACTTCCACTAGGTGTGAAAGGATTGGGTAGCTAATCAGCCACAATCAATCAACGTAGAGTTAACTTATGTAACGCATACACAAAAGAAAAAGTAATCAGATTATCAAAGAAAGGGACGTTAGTCAATTAATTACGATTTTGAGAAAACATAGGAAAATGTCGTAGCTATAATATTGAGGATAGAATGTGATAGTTTATCAACATTTTTCGTGGCTAGAAATTTGTGTGACTGTTATTGATATTGTTAATATCAGTTTTAGAAGTTTTGATGATTCACTAAACGTTTTCCCCAGGCTATTTTATTTAGTCGAACAAGCCCACAGCTCCTGACATTTATTGCAGGTTTTTTTTTTCTTCTGCCGAGTAGATTGAAGACAGTGCGTGACGACAGAGCTTTCCTTTGTCAAGAAATGTGTAAATTGAACATAATTTCTCCAGTTTGTTTTGGAAAATTCCAAAAGTAACTCGGAAATTTCTCTGGATTAAACAGTGTGGCTGCCGTAACGTGCCATGTGAATGTAAAGCGAGATTTTGCTTCGCAAGTAATCACATCGCATACTTCCTTTGCTTCCCGTACCCATTTCATTCTTTCACTCCTTTTTGATACCGTGTTTGTATTGTCTGTTGTTTCACTCGAATCATCAAGCTGCTCTCTTATAGTCTAATATTTGTTTCAAAGTGGAAAAATAGCCTTTTGTGCCAAGGAAGGGCAACGATTTTGAAATTGATTAAACAATATCTCCACAAGAGGCATTATTTTACTTTTAAAAAAAAGCCAGAAAACAAATGGACTTCTAATAAGTGTTTTCTTGAGTACTTCAGCCCGATGTATTGTGTTTGAATTTTTCTCTTCCTCCACCTTCACTATCTTATTCATGCATTTTAATAATATCCTTTTTATGTTCAAAGACAGTATCTGGACAGGAAATTCCAACGCATATTACTAACTCGGGGTAACCGTTTCTAAAACTTTGACTCGCTGGGGATTACCATGAAACAAGCCCACACACCTTTTAAATTTGAGAGAAGAAAATATTACATTTCTATTTATAGAAACAGCTTTCCTCATAAATAGATTCATTTGATGAGCGTAACAATGTGTATATATACACAGCATGTGAAATGGGACGATACAATGCCATAGCTTTAAAATTATGATTTCGCGATTAAAGTAACATGAGTGTCCGCAATGACCTCGATCTAAAAGCGATATTGGACTGACTGCTGATGCTGCCAAAACTTTCATGAATACATGAAACCAGGAAGTGGAGAGAACTCTTAATCTCGTTTTCTACTTCCAGTCTAAACCAATATGGACCAAATTTTCAGTTCTAACTCAGCTTTTCGTTTGATATCGCTGTGTGGCCCATTTTTTATTTGCCTTCATTCTTGCAAGAAACGTAAATATTATTTGTAGTATTTTCTATTACATACAGAGTACGGTATGCTATTATATGAATAACTCAGGAATTAAAACTTAAATAAAAAACGGGCCGCATAGCGATATTCTGCGTATAAAATTGAGTTAAAAGTGAAAATTTGGTCCACATTGGATTAGACTGAAAGTGGACATACGAGTTTAAATATTTGCTCTGGTGTCTATCTTTCTACACTAAGCAGTCACTCCAGTATCGTTACGTAGAGCTCGAGAGTCTCCCTTACACATACACGCTCACACACACACACGGACGCCGCTCTCTCTCACACACACACAGAGAGAAACTGCGAGTAAATGAAAGGGACTAGCAGACGGCTTTCTCCAGCCTGGGCAGAGGTATTGCGCGCCACAAATGCCATCTTCTGGAAGCAACGGAAAGCTAAGGAGGAAAGAAATGAGTAGAAAACATTGTTCGGCTTGCTTGGTCCCTGCAACTTCTCAGTCACTGTGCTAATTGGTATTAGAAATGTAAGTCAAACATCTAAGGGGAGCTGTGCTTTAAAGGAGGTGCGGGCGAATTACAACACCAATATTAAACTGTGAACTTGTGAAGTACTTTTTTTCCCTTCCTAAAAGGAAACTATGTCTTTTTTTTTAATACGGAAGGGTAGGATATTATTACATTGAAATAAAAATTTAATAATATAAGAATGTAGGTGTTGTGCAATGGGGCAATGAAGATGCAGTCCGCCACTATTTTCTACTTAATATTTTAATGTGAATACCTTATATTTAGTTTATGATTGATCCAGCTGAGATTATTGTCGTATATACTGTAGCTCTTCATCGTCAAATAGGTTATTTGAATTAACAATGATTCTCAGTCTTATAACATATCCAGTAATAATCACGTTACATGGAGTCGGATATATTGTTATGCATGTGGGATAAATATGGTCACATCAACCTATATCATACACATTTAACCTATATCAGTTTGGCTATGGTTTCATCTCATATAATGTTACTGTGCAATGGTTTTCTATTTGATTAAGGTGCAGTTTGCTAGGAAGTTCTAGCATTCGTCTGCTGAGTAAAAATTGGTAAATGCATTGATATTCCTACACCGCACTCGTTCGACTATGGTTTCCACATTTAAATGCACCTAATCTATATCTTTAATACTAAAGGATATAGAGCTCCTATGACATTCGTATGAATGTGTAGAACACCAACTCAGCTTATGAATTACTCTTGCTAATGTAGTCTTTTGTTAACACATTCCAACTAAACAAATAATAATGAGTATTTTACCAATAATGCATTGTTTATTGTTTAATGCAAAATATTATTTTATTATTTAAGGAGTGGAGTTTGTGTACCAAGTTTGAATCGCTGTATCTAGCCTATGAACACGAGTTCGATCCGACCGATATTCTCATTAAGTTTTCCTTGTTGTGAGGAGTGGCTCCTCAAATCTTTTACATGCAACTTTCTATCACTCTGTATATATCAATAGCATATGAGCGATTTTGTATATTCTAATAGGGCGACTCGGTTAGTTGTAGATACCTTTAAACAAATTGTCATTTTAATTTAACACTACAGCTTGTGGCTTGTGTTTCAACGCTACAGTTAATATTTTACATTCAATAAATATAACTTTCCTTATTGTTTCGAGCCATGTATAATTTTTTGTCGATGAAAGTGACATTTAGGAAATATATTATTTCATGGGCAACAACACTTCTGTTAGTAGTGGCAAGGTTTTCTTTAGTAGTGGTCATTCTCATATTGCAAATATTTCGTATATTATAAATATTTGTAAATATATCATCATATCCGTTGCTTGCAGAAATATTATTGGAAAAGATGAGAGTAAACATTTCAACACACAAAATAATTATTAGCATAACTTTATATTTAAGACAAACCAATAGAAAATGTAAAGGACTATTGAAGCCAAAGCTATGGTAATTCCTAACTTCAGTGGCCCTGCCATACCAATGGAAATGACTAAAGGCAATGGACATGATAGAGTCACTTCTTACAACTGATTGTTTTACAGCTTATACGATATTTGTTAGAAATTCTTTCTGTCATACGTTCGTTAACCTTGTAAAAAATTACGATTATTTAGCAATGTTTCATTTTGTTGTATTCCTTTTGTTAATTTAATCCCTTGGTCGACGTGTTTAAAGTAATATCTTTGCTGAATTTAGCTGCCTGTTAGACTACAGAAAGCTATTGTGGTAATATTTAAGATTCACAGAACTCTAGTCCTCATAAAAAATAAACACCATTAAAATAAAATGAGAAAAGTTTTTTATTGTAATTTTGTTAATGATAACGTCCACTATCCGGCGGCATAAACAGAAATTCAATTTATTTAAATGTAGACCCTTATACACAAGTAAAATAAAAGTGTCCTTGTATTATGTAGCCACGTGTAGCTAATTTGCGTAATAATCCTTCATTGTGTCTAGCTTTAAAAATCGATGGTCCTCGATAACTATACAGTCGAAGGTTAACGTATTATTCGCCCTATATTGTGTCCTTGTATATAATATTCAATAGGTGTCTGAAAGGATCTTCCTATTCATAATAACCCAAAAAGTTCGTAATTAAATATCTGTGTATACCACTTCCACACGGCGGGCTATTGAACGTAAATCCGCCCCTTTCATTGGTATTCAATATGTATGGAGCAACATAAATCTGTACTCTGTTGGAAAGAAATATATTTTACTCTTACTAACATAACCTTTGATAGTAGAGGAACGACTGTCATATAGTTCTGTAGCGAAAGAAGTAAACCACCAACTGTTTGTAGCCAGTGGTGCGCTTCTACAGAAAAAGGTGCCCTGGTAGTACTACGTTCTGCTCTGTAAAAAAATTCCCTCTAGACGTAAATATACATACAGATTTAAAATAAAGTACCCTGGCGCCGCCCGGGTGCGCCAGGGCTGAAACACACAACTGCTTGTAGCGTATATAAGGATCACAAAGGTGAGAAATTATTTTTTTATTCCTTACCTTTTTCTCAGGATTTCTCTGTAGAATATGTTTTAATACAAGACTTTCTCATATATTGTCGTCCTACTATCTGTATTTGACTTTATGATTTACTGGTTTGAAACCTGCGTCATCGTTATTTATTTTCTCCTTGTCGTAGGACCGTTCCACTTAGGAACGGGTTAAGCCTGGTCAGGAAATTCGACCAATTAAGGTACCACCAGCTTATCACGCTCGCTTTATATATATATATATATATATATATATATATATATAGGGGTTGGACAAAAAAACTAAAAACACGTCATACAGGACACGTAAGTGTGGCCCGCCACTGTACACCACGTGTTGCGGTTGCCGATCGTGTTTTGTTTTCAATGTGTCATGTGGACCTTCCTCTTCCGTCAGCAGTACCCAGTTCACCTGTGAGTGTCGTGGTGTGCAAGTGGTGCGGTAAA
>JAGDQP010046844.1:0-15186 GCA_022664845.1 Lepisma saccharinum
ATATTTCCATAAGAATTTCCACAGTTGCTCACTAAACCTTGAAGTTTTGACACTGTCAAAATAATTTTCCTAAACTAGATTTTAACTCATTTAGACAAGCGTCTGCCGACAGCATTTGAGGAACTGCCGAATGCACCCGAGAGATCATGAATGCTTGGGGTCGAGAATTTACGCAAGTTCTAGCAAAGGATGAAACTAGCAGGGGGCCAGGGGCAGAGAGAAGTACACTTTAGACAAGAGCGTAATAATTGTACATAACATTTTGATACTGACAATATTTCTAAGTTGAACACATTTGTATGATAATTTTCGTAATATTTCAGCTGTGTTGGAAATTTGTCATTATAATTTACTTTCTTTTTTTCAATTATGTAGTTTTAGTGACCAGAAGTTAGTTGGAAATGCGGTGGTGTTATTCTTTACTAAGCCTCCCTATAAAACCATTATTGCGATCCTTTCCCAGGACTTGTTAATTCCCAGTTTTCTTGCCAGCCTCAATAGACGAGCGTTAGGCCAAAGTTCCCGAGGTTCTCATTTCGAATCTCGATGAAGCCATAGATGTTTGTGGCAGTTTTCTTTAAGTTGTGTGCGGAAATCGTCAAATTAGTATACAATGTTTATAAAACTACATGTTCTAACTGTTTGAACTTGAATTTTATTTTTAGTCTTTAGGCATCTTTGGCTCAGGTATATTTGTGTACCGGATGCACCTGATCTTTAAAGAATTCTAATATTCTTTGTGTGTGCCAGTTCAACGTTTGTATACTTATTAAAAATCATTGTTTGGAGCAAAGTAAATAATGAGTTTATACTGATGTTTAAGAATAATTATCAGAGACAGAGAAATATAGGTTTTCTTTATACTTATAGATTTCTTAATTAGTTCTTTTAGAAATGCTATTTTAATTGATTCTGTAGTTCTTTCTTTAATATATTAATTACTTTGTATTGAGATTTTCGTTTAATACAGCTGAAACTGCAAGAAGAGGAATAAAGGGAATTGGAAGCTATCGAAATGTGGACGTGAGGACGAAATGTGAACGGGAATAATAATAAAAATAAAATAATAATAAAGCTTTTTATAGACATGGTTTCTTAAACAATTCGTACTAAAAAGTAAAGAATAATTTTGTTTATGCATGACGGAAAAGAAAAGCATGGGGCGCGCACTTATATATAGCTGCTTTATTAATTCTTCAATTGGTGCGCCCCACGTTTTTCTTTTTAGTCATGCGAAAACAAAATTATTCTTTAGTTTTTAGTGTGGATTGTTTAAGAAAATATGTATTTGAGAATCTTTTTACAGACATTTCTGTAGTATTCAGAATGGTTCGTACTGTCCTCAAATCTTGCAATCTTAATTTAAATAATTTCCTGACGTAATACAATAATGACAATTTGAACAGCGACGTAAGTCGGGTGGCAATACAAATATTCCATTGCTACTTTGATATCTTTCTATATATTGATATATTTTTTTTAATATGGACTTCTTTATCTTAAAATAAATACTAGCCTGGAAAGATGTGGAGTTTGACTGATTGCAGAACACTTTAGGATTCGGGTCACAAAGCATAAACTTCAGGAAAAATATCAGAACCCCGAAATAACTCGAAAAAAAATAAAACCCATTTTAAAGACATATTTTTGGTAAACAATTCCTACGTAAAAGTAAATAATAATTTTGTTTATCCATAACTAAAATGAAAAGCATGGGGCGCGCAAAGTTCAAGAATTTATAAAGTGACTTTACGATAAAGAAAACCCGATGCTTTTCTTTCTTTTAGACATGCATAAACGAAAATTATCTTTTACTCTTTAGAACGAATTGTTTAAAACTAACATTTTAACTATTTAATAACATTCAAATAATGTAGCTGCTCCGAAATAGCAAAAAAAAAAAAAAACTTTTTTCAAAGTAGCACGACAAATTAGGGGAAACGATTGCTTTTTCTACCGGCGTTCAATGTTTTTTTTTTAACACTAACGCACGCACACACACACACACACGAATGCACACTAATCTCTGCAAAGTGCAAAATGCATCTCAATAGAGCTGTCTACCAAACACCGCAAGCACTTGCTACAAGCTAACATCCGGAAAGTAGTAGCCATTCGCGATCTCTCAGGCGCATTCGGCTGTTCCTCAAATGCTGTCGGCAGACGCTTGTCTCATTTAGGGGGTGTTAAACCCTAAAGTAAACCTCTCTTATGGGAAAATCAATGTTAATTCAGAGGACCACTTTTCCGTGTCTAATTTTAATTATCAAGAAATCACCGCCTGACTTTAATTTCTGGATAATTAACAAGGGTCCTCTGAATTAAGCTTGATTTTTCCAGAAGCGAGGAAATTTAGTTTAGGAAAATTATTTTCACACTGTCAAAACTTCAGGGTTTAGTGAGCAACCGTGGAAAATTTCATGGAAATGTCTGAAACTTTCGTTTTTACAAGTCTGTTTCAGAGTTAAACACGAATTAATAAACTGTTTATATATATGCGTAGTGAAGCAGGTTTATGCTGTACTAGTTACGTAACAATTATTTCATTAGTAATTGTTTCGGAAAATATTTTATTGAAGACTAAGCAGAAGAATTTTTATGGTGTTTTTAAGTGCAAAGATAAGAAAAGCAGCATAAAGGCTCATTTGCATAGTCTTGAATAAAATATCTTATGAAATGACATTTATATAACTAGTACAGAATGAACCTTGATTTTTTATTTTTATTTGCTAGCCTATTAATTTTTAAACGTGGCGTTTAATTCTTATGAATTTTCTTTCTTTCAGTTGGTACTACGGGAGGATAACACGAGCTGACGCCGAAAAACTTCTAATGAATAAACACGAAGGAGCTTTTTTAATACGAGTTAGTGAGAGTTCACCTGGGGATTTTTCATTATCAGTGAAGTAAGTAGTTGAGTTTCCGATGCTTTACAGTAGAGTCGACTACATAACTGAATTGTGCAAAGAGAACTCAAGATCTGTGTTATTGAGTCCACTTATTTTTATGCCTCCTGAGTAATCAATATCCACGCAGATTCATAGAAAATGATGATGGGTACACGTCAAGTTTGATAAGTTGCACAATGTGTCATTGCTAACAAGGAATGATCACGGTTCTCAAACACACAAATCCTACTCACACCTAATACATCGCAAGCAACATAACGAGATATGTAGATTACCAAAATTTAAGGTGCCATGGTCCAGGGGGAGGGGAGCTAGGGGCTCCGGAACTTCGAATGCACAAAAATTTATATAAAGGCATTAGTGAGGTTTTAATGGAATATCTTGAAAACGGGAAAAGTAATCAAAATAAAACTTGCACAACATATAACTGACCACAAGTAGTAACAAAAACTATAAGCAGTGTTGCCAATGCAGAACAAAGTTACATTGTTTTAAATAGCATTATATATCATGCACAGTGGAAAAGTACTGGCAATACAAAAGAAAATAGTACAAGTTGGTTGTACAGTGTTGCAAACTATGTAAGATATATCACACCAACACGAAGATTGCAACACTATGGTACCAGCGTTTACAATGTTCTTTTGTTTGTTACTAGTGTCTTTTAAATGTATCTTACTTGACACGTGGTTCCATTCAATGGTTACAATGCTTTCACTATTCCCCAACCCTCGGTAGTATACGTGCTGATTAGCGTCTTGACTGTTATTCCAGATACCAGCGTGTATCTGCGCATATATTTTGTAACCCAACAACTTTCAGCTCATACATCTTCCATAGTTTGCAACACTGTGCAACCAACTTGTACTATTTTCTTTTCTATTGCCAGTACTTTTCCACTGTACATTTATTGGTATATTAATTGTATTAAATGCTATTTCAAAAAGTGTAACTTTGTTCTGCGTCGGCAACACTGCTTATGGATTTGGTTACTACTTGTGGTCAGTTATATGTTGTGCAAGTTTTATTTTGATTACTTTTCCCGTTTTCAAGATATTCCATTCAAACCTCACTAATGCCTTTATATAAATTTTTGTGCATTCGAAGTTCCGGAGCCCCTAGCTCCCCTCCCCCTGGACCATGGCACCTTAAATTTTGGTAATCTACATATCTCGTTATGTTGCTTGCGATGTAATAGGTGTGAGTAGGATTTGTGTGTTTGAGAATCGTGAGCCTATATTTTACACAGTTTTAAACATTTCACATGTTGTACTTACCGCAGAGCTCACAAGAAGTCAGTATTTTAACTATTTGTTACTATCTTTGAACAAGGTCAAGAAAAGTCACTATTTTGAAGACAAGGTAACTAAACGTTGCTTTTTTTAAAAAGTGTGTATGTCATTTCCGTAAGTAGAAATGAATTTTTAGATGTTAAAAAAGGGAGAAAAGAAAAGATACATTACTGGTGACATTTTCCCTACGGGGCCATGTTTCAGCTGATGTCTGGGTTGGCCATTCCGGGAATACCGGAGTTGGGTGTTAACTGTATTCTTCTTTTCGGGTTAATGCGCTTTCATGCTGCTTCTGCTATCTGTTTCCAACTTTTTCTTGCTTTTTGGTAATAGCGAGCGTTTTCCGTGACTCACGTTACAAAATTACCAGTATACGTAACTTATCATCACCGAGCCGCCGTAGCTCAGTTGTAGAGCGAAGGCGTAGTATTCGGGAGGTCGTGGGTTCGATCCCAGCGGCCGTTACATTAAACCTCAACAAACTAAAATAAAGAAAATATTGGAAACTTACATCTAATAAATATCTTTCGTAAAGTTCCTTAATTTCTTTTGCTTTTTCATGATGCAGATAACGACAACTTAATGACGTTGCTTGAATAACGGTACATTGTTCCTCAGTGAATCTAGATGTAATGTTTGTTATCAGTAACTTTTAGACTTTTATGTGAGTCTTGCAAATATCACACACAGTTTTGCAAGTTACAGGCATTACGTACATTGGCATTGGAATTTTGCTTGGAGATATCTGGCCAAATCTGGTAGGGGATTAGTTTATTTAAATAAACTCAGAACTTTGCTACTTGACAGAAAGACAAGCTTAACAAAAGTAATATATGTTAAATGTTAACCTTTGCTATCTTCTCGAATAGTAGAAATATGGAGAGTATTAGAACATTAAAAGGTTACTTCTATATTCTTTCCTTTCAAACCTAATGCTTTTCTAGTCATTTTTTCCTATTTTTTTGGTCACTTTTTTTCAAATATTTTTAAACGTCTCTGTTACCACATGAAGTGGCTCGGTGTTGCCAGATTCTGACTTACGACTTGGAAAATTATTCCATCAACCACCTAGCGACATAGTCTATATTGTATTGCGTCGTATAATTTAAAGTTTAAAATTATTTTGGAATGTTCGATATCGCCTACCAAATTTGGGAAAGTTACTCAACTGCTTTTCAGTTGTAACAACAGAAGTCTTTCCGGTCTTAGCCTTAGATGCCTAAAGGCCATAAATAAAATTTAACAGAAAACTTTCGTGGTGAATTGTGTGCGGGGGGCGTGGGTACTAATTGGAAATTTTTCTTGCCGGGTCAGCCTGGTGTGGGCATGGGTTTGCACGTGTTTCTACGAAATAGCTATAGGCCGTCTCCGCATGCACGTATCCTTGTTTTGATGTCGAAGCCGGACCGGGTCGGCCTGGTTTGTAGGACTGATTGTTAGCCATTATATTACAGAAAATACTTGAGATCTTTTTCTCAGCTGATTTGAATGCTTTGATTTGCTTTTAAGATGGAAGATATGGAGAAGGGGAGGTTACATTGATTGTATTTTGGTTTTGGATGGGCACTAATGGATCCATCTGTTACCTACAATTACCTATCGGGCAGAGAAAAAGATCTGAGCGAATGAGGGCCAATGCAATAATTGCGTTGGACTTGTTATATTGCGTTCAACGTTTCGGAACATGTGCGAGGATGTTCCACATGCGATGATGTTTCCCGGAAAATTACTGAAACCCAGTCTTGGATCAGTCATTCCCTAATAATTTTTTGTAAATTTTCTTTCGTGGATGCTATGAAAGGACTACGAGACAGGGGTCAACTTCCAGGCTTCTTCTTTTCTAACGAAATCGTCTCTCCAACTTCTTTATGGTGGTATACGAAGGTCCATCCTTTCTCATCAGGCCTTAATTAATTTTAATGTGGATACACCATTTCTTTCGTAGGTATTGGATGACTGCTGTTGCTGAGTTGTTGTTTTTGCTTTCTGAAAGATCATTCATTTTCGTGACATGTAGAAAGATATTTGTACTTTTAGAGTGTCGATACTGTGATTAAATATTAGCGATAATAAGTGTTGAACTTCGTAAGCTTTAAGTTACATCAAAATCCGACCCTGGGATCATGGCGAGGCTCAGAACTTTTTATATAGACCTCGTATTTTTGAAGATGGAACATCAAGACTGAAACTTTTTATTTACTTTTTTTTTTCAATGTATAGAAAGAATAATGGTGGTGAACTTTTGGCCAGGTTTTGTTTCTTTTGATCGATGGTTGTCCGATTTCAAGTGAGGAGAGGCTATAGTGACCGGTGGGATGGAAGTTAATTATTCGAGAACTATTGTTTCACCTTATGGTAGAAAATATGAACAATTCCTGTGAGAGGCACCACATAATTACAAATCGTCTCCAGTATCTGGTTTTGAAATAATAATAAGAAGAGAAGAATACTTTTATTTTTACAAATTAAGTGAAGTTTTCCACATGACATTAGAAAAATATAACTTGAAAGAGCACAAAGAGGGGTGTCCATCAAGCTTTTTTTTTTATTATTATTGTTTTTAGTTTTGATTCTGTGACTCAAAAAAGTTATAAATTCGATTCAGCCTATCAGTAACATCACTTGGTTCATGTGCGGCTAGCGAACAAATTACGAAGTGTACCCAATTCAACGATATCAGACTTGTGAGGAATCCAATGTTTGAGGCTTTATGATGTGATATTTCAAAATGTTCCCTCGTTCTTATATGAGTATTTTTTCGGGCGGGGTAGGGGGTTCAGTACTAAATTGGTCGGTTAATAACAAAAGTAATTGGGTTAACAGAAATAATAAATTAAAAGAAAACATTCTCATACTACGATCCAGTTGCCTTGGTGATTGACTACTGCTTGGACCTTTCACCAACCAGTAGAATTCGGTGGAAACTAGCAATATCCTGTCTTGTGAAAAGGAAGAACAGAACTACGTTGCCAAGTCTTGTTTTGGCTATAATCTGGATTGAACATTTGTTGTTTTCCTGTGCTTGCGCTTTTTTTTTTTTTTTTTTAGTTCATATAGTAGCAAATGCATGCGGGGCGTTTGAAAAAGGGAAATGTACTTATTTTAACTGGTATTACTGTACAAGAAATGCGTACACAGAACTCGATCTTCTGAAGTGTTACAACGAAAAGAAACTCTTTCCCCAGTTATTGTTACTTTTGGTACGAGGAGTCCTCGGTTGGATTTTCGATGAGAGCTCCCAATTTCAAAATTGACGTAGCATCGACACCAGTCTCGAAAGACCGCAAGCGTGGAAGGGGTGGTCCATTGTGTTGTTAACCAAAGCCGCGTGGCCGACTAATGCCGTATATGAGCTGTAAAACTGAGATGTTTAGTTTATTACAGCGAAACAATTGTTTCATTTTTTATTTATATATTAAATGTAGAGTCAGTGTTTAGTTGTAAGGCATGCGAGATAACATCCTTTAATAAGTAAGTACACATGAATATTCAAAAAGCTACTTCGACTTCTGCCTGTTGTAATCAGCGTTTTGTAAATTCGCATGTAAATTAGTTGATATTGCCGTTATGAATATCCCACCTCACCAGCTTGGTAAGATGGAAAGGTACTGCTCGTTCATCGTATTAGAATTTTAAGTTTTAAGGGACAAAGACCGGTATGAAGTCGTGAATATTGCATTTAGGTTATTGTGCGAAATGTGAGATTTGAAAGTAAATAGTACTGCAGCATCAAGTTTATTGTTGTATTCCAAGTTAACACACACACACATTTTTATATTGTTTAAGTGAGTAGTAGCTTCATGTACGTAAGTGTTGCTAAACTATTGGAAACTAAAGTTCTTAGTTGCGTTTCTAGTTATAAATGTTGTTTAAATGCAGTGTTCACCAAACTAACTGCTTCATTTGTATTTATTTATTTCAGATGTTCTGATGGCGTCCAGCATTTCAAAGTATTGAGGGATGCCCAGGGTAAATTCTTTCTGTGGGTAGTAAAATTTAATAGTTTGAATGAATTGGTTGAATATCATCGCACGGCTTCTGTTTCTCGATCCCAGGATGTGAAGTTGAGAGATATGATACCTGAAGAGGTAAGTAGTAGTTTTGTCAGTGATTAATTTGTGAGGTCAGACAGAGATCAGATATATAGACAGGTTCTGCAGCGGGATCTTTTATATCTTCCATGTTTGGGGATCTACGGTAGACCTATTTTGTGGCATTTTGGGGAAATCTTTGTTTTAGTTGACGCAGTCAGTGTGGGGTATGTTAGTTTGAAAAGAGTGCTGGAAGTCTGGGATGGTACTGTGTGAGAACACTAGAAGCAGAGGAAGTTTTGAGGGTAGATAGATAGATATGGTTTTTGACACTGTCCAATTGTTTGTCAAGTAGTTGAGTATCGAAGTGAGCTGAGGAAAGAGGGTATTGTCATAATTTTGGTGTAGGTTGTGTGAGGAGTAGATGCGAGTGTCCAGGACGGCAGGAGCGTGTGAAAAGGAGCGTTTGCTGTGATGTGGATGGGAACTATTAAAATGAAAATATTGCATGCAGTTGGTTTGTTTATGTAAACGCCGTTCTCAAGTCGATTGTTCCTGAACCAGACATTTTTATCTAGGGAAGTCATGTGTTTCCTGGAGAAGTACCAGATGAATTTGACAGTAAAGGTGCAGTTCAGGTTTTCCAGAAACGTTTGCAGTAACTCTTGTCCATGGGTCCAGATTCCGAAAATAATATTGATGTAACGGGACCAGATGAATGGTTTGAGAGGTATGGAATTCAGATATTTCTCTAGGCGTTCTGTGAAAGACTAGGATGGGGCCATATGTGTATCCATGGCAGTGCCCTTGGTAATTAGGTTTTCAAAGAAGATGATGCTCATGCTGATGACAAACTTAACTTAGCTGGAGCTGAACTGGTATGCTTAATTTATGAGGATTTGGACGTGTGTCGAGAAAGTGTTAAGGCCAGCGAGATCAGGGGTGTGGGGAAATAAAATACGAATGAAAAAGTTCATCTTTATTATTTTCAGGATGTGAGATTTCGATTCTTTTGAGTTTTCTATTTACTGTCATTATCATTTGACTTTGCCTTCGAAAATGAAGTAGCCGCTTTTTATTTGCTTATCTATAGCTAGCGAAGTAAAGGAAAATATGATGTACAATATTTTTCCACGATCGTAAACAACAGTAAACAACTAAACCCTTCGCATTGATATTTCAGTTCCATGCCCTAATGCAGTGCTTCCCAACCATTTGCATCTCGCAGAGCGCTTAAAGTCAATCATAATTTAGCGCGGCTCCATGCTGTGGCCCTTCACATGTAGTAAAATTAAAATATACGTATCATAATTACTACGAGATACCCCGCGTATTTCATTTTTCGAGAAAGTAAATAATTCGTCAACTATTTGACGAAGGGTCGTGTCTAAAAATAATCTGGCTTTTTTAATTAATAAACAATTAAAATTTCCTTTATTAATAAGCATGAAAGATTTAAATCATCGTTATTAAAAGGAAATACGAGAATAGAGTACATGGGAATCTTTACCCCAACAAATTTAGTCTCGGTGGTGATAACTAACTCCAGAAAGAATGAAGTACGGATAAATTTGGGAGTCGTTGTATTAATATAAAAAGTGAAAATAGGTATTTTAATTTAATTACAATGCAGTACAACACGCAAAACTATACGACAGGTACCATCCCGCTTTTACTTGTTTTATATTTCCTGGCCAAAAGAAGGAAATTTCACCCACTCGTTCGCCGTTTTTTATTTACTCCGAAATATACTTTACTGTTTTATTCACAGTGGTCTGATACGCTCCACACTCTTCACTCATACATTTCTGATAGCCAGGATCTGCCATATAATGGAGAAAGTTTACATTCCTTGTTTAGGCGTTTTAATCCCACCTCATGTATTTTCATTTGCTCCGAGAAAATGGTCACTGATGCATTCCACGATTTCTTTCTAGAACCGATACAGATTTCTGTCTCTTCCTTTCACTGTTAGGAGTTCTATATCTTTTACGCGTTGTAACCGTACCACTTGTGCTATCTTTCATAAACGTGAGGCTGCTAGAACCATGCTTCATATTTCCAGGCATTAGCTTCTCTTCGGGATCATGTACTTTGGTTTATTCATATCGCTGTCACAACAGAAGCAAATGCTTCATGTCCAGTTGAGCAGAAGCTTTTTTTTTTTTCTTCACATTTTATTCATTCGCTTCGAAGCATTTCCTTCCAAAATTTCAAGGAAGAGGTTATTGCTGCTTTTTGTTTATCCTGAAAGGTTATGAAATTTCAAACACTAAAGAAATAGATAACTCTCCAGTACGTTCAATAAGTCTATGTTTAAAACGTTGGAATAAAGAGGTTTTTACATCTTGAACTGCAATCAATTACAGTTGACTGACTGGTGAACGTGACTAGTAGAATCCAATTTGTGCAAATATGAACTGAGCACCAAAGAGCCAATGAATACGTTTGATAACGGCGGGGCGTCTTCTTTAACACTTGGAATGAACTGATAAAACTTGTCTTAAGGTTTATGAACTCATTGAGAGGCATGCGACTCTGTGTGTTTGAGTAATGTCATTTCTTTCACTGTTTGTTTTGGGGAGGCTGAGAAATTGCATTATTGGGACCATGAGTAGTTCACATTTTGATACTTCTTATCGTTAAACAATGAGGTTAAGTATAGGATAACTATTACATTTCTAAGAATTATCTATATACAGAAGAAGGCCGTCCCAGTAAAGATCTCATGCTATATGATGTCTATTACGCATTCCTTTAGATCGAATAACATGACACAGTTACTAATACAGATTCCATATCATGAAATACGTACAGTGAAAGGTATCTCAAGAATTGTTGGAATGTTCCAATAGCAGGTGTTCATGTTTAACCTATTTCTTCTGTGGTACTGGTTTATAGATTCTGCAAGATTTGTTATTTATGTATTTGTAATGAACTGGCAGGCAGTTGAGTTTTCGTTTACATTAAGGACATTTTCTATTAATTTTAAATATTCCGCAAATGCGTGTGATGTCTATTTACACAATTCAATATTCTAACACAATCACAGACATTAAATACCAGAAACACATACGCTATACTGGAAGTGGAAAGACTCATCACATGACAGTGCAGGACGTATAAATTCCTTCTGGAAGTAGAAAATACCCAGAATTTTGTAGCAAAGTACGGCTCTTCGCGGCCGTATTCGTTTACATTCAAAACCTGCCGTCTGTTGTTATGAGGACTACCTGTCCCCAGTGATATGCGTAGTTTTCCCGTAACCGTCCCTTACCAGTTTTAGTTTTAATGTAATACAAGATAATCTATGGATCAATGTAACAGCCTATCCGGTGTACATCTTACATGTTTAGAATCTATCCTTTTGGTATTTCCAATTAACAATTTGTTTATTTACTTTCAGTGCCTGGTCCAAGCTCTGTACGATTTTACACCTCAAGAGCCAGGAGAGTTAGAATTCAAGCGAGGAGACGTTATTACCGTAACAGACCGTTCCGACCAGCATTGGTGGCATGGGGAAATTGGTTCTCGTAAAGGTCTTTTCCCAGCAACGTACGTGACCCCTTATCATTCATAAAGTGACTTTTTTGACTTA
The DNA here is from genome assembly GCA_022664845.1 of Lepisma saccharinum. Lineage (NCBI taxonomy): Eukaryota > Metazoa > Arthropoda > Insecta > Zygentoma > Lepismatidae > Lepisma > Lepisma saccharinum. The sequence continues at coordinate 11,831 of JAGDQP010046844.1, forward strand.
ACGAGAGAATATATAAAAGTGCTTATTTGTAATAACGATAACAACAACAACAACAGAAGGTGCGATATCAGGGTTCTCAGTTGAGCTTAAGTTGTATATGTGCAATTGTATAAACTGTAATTGTATGGACATTGAATTGCCTGTTAACGTGGTTACCTTGCTGCTGTGCTTGTAAGAAGAGCTGTATAGACTGTAATTTTGTTGAAGAAATGAGGGTGGATTTGAAGACCTATTTCTTAGTTATATTATCTTGTAATTGCTTACTTTTTTTTGTACAAATATTAAGAAGCCGAGGCTAAGAATATCAAGAGTACATATTTCAAGTGTGAATGCTACTGCTTTGTGTTTTCTTAAAGAAGTAGTTTCTTTCCTTGTGTAGTGATATGATTTTCGTAGGTGTACATTTATTGCCAGCAGTTTTCACTGTAAAACTTTTCTTGTAGTTATTGTTGTTATGTTTCATATTCCCTTTTTTGTTACAAAGAAATGTTTATTTAACAAAATTAATACGCTGGCTTCTAGAAAAAAAATATGGTATATTAATATTAATAATATATTCAGCATTTTGTGCTTAAAATTTAAGTTAAGGAGGAATTAGTTCTGTAAAACAATACATTTATTAATATACTTACTCCTGCAAATAATTTTTAACAGTTGGTGTAATTGTAACAGTATTGTCATAGTATCTAACCTTAACTACAACATGGTGGTAGTTAAATGACTAATTGTCTGACACTACGTAGTGACACCATGCTAAATAACAGTGATGTGCTAATTCAGTTTTTATTCCAAGTGGAAGTTGTTGGTTTTTGAAAGACTTTAACATTACAAATGCATTTTTTTCTTGATTGAGTTGGTGTTGTTGATGAGAGACTTTATGCATTGGAAAGCGAAGATTTTTTGGTTTGATGTGCCCATTGAAATAGTGCTTTATCTTTTAATTTTTCGAAATGTCCAAGCACAAACGCAAAACTGGGTTCACATACAATGGACTTCTGGATTAATACAATTTGAAGAAGTCGCTTATTTGTAAGTAGTATATAGTATAGAGTGGTAACTATTATTGTATATATATGTTGGTTTCATTTTTTTTTTTCGAGATCTTTTGAAAATCGATTATGAGCTATCCTATTCACAAATATTGTGCATTCATTATGATTTTTCTAATGCATTTTTCTATTGTATTTACTGTACTTTCTTTATATGCGCAACGATTCTTTTGCGACGATAAAAGGTAAAGAATTATATTGTATGTAAACGAATAGAGTGTATATTGGGCGAATTATACAGGAAGTCGATAACGATTGAATATATATATACGATTTAACGAAGTAATTTCTATATTGTGTGTTCGGATACGAAATATACTGTTATGAATAAATTTTTACTTCCGTCAACAAATGTAAAGAATGTCTTCCCTCGTTTCTTGATATTTCTTTTTCTTGATTTTATCATTTCAGCTTGGCGAATAATTTTGCTAGCAAGATTGCACACGCGTCTGGTAGGTATGGTCTAATCTATGCACGTTGTACATAACACAGGACTCATTTGCAGTTCCACAAGTACGCTTGTTTTTAACTCGTCTTATAGTATAGGAAACACTGAAAAAAAAAGTGACAGTTGTATGTGATGAAACGACACTAATGGAAGCTAAGATGATTGCCTCAAACCTCTAAACATGTATGGGTCCAATTTAGAAGTTAACTAGCACCGAATAAATGATAAAGAAACACACACACTGTAGTAACACCAAAAGTAGAAACAAAACAAAATCTACAATGAAGATTTTATGTGAATTATCCGAAACTTTTTCAGGGTGAGCTTAAGATGCTTCTTTGCTTTGTAAGCCGTGTGCTGGTCACACTGCAATTAAACCAATGCATATATTTGATCTAAAAAGAGAACATGCATACACATTTTTACATGTAATTTCTAAGAATAATGTTTGTAAGGCTACCCAGGAAAGCCTTGTGAGGTATAAATAATAATGTACAATGTATTGACACAAGTTTGATCTTGCACAGAAAAAAAAAAATATTTTGTGATGTGTTGTTAACTGTTTTATGTATGTGTTTTGTGTTGAAAATCATTACCTCTTACTTGAAATAACCATATTGTTGGTATAGCATAAACATATAGGTAAAAGTAGTTTTGAGCTATTAGCATAATACTATGTACTGCTAAACAAGAACCATGCGATATTTATGCCTTGTAATTTAAGTTATACCTTTCCGCTGCACCTGTGAATTCATTCAAACATGTACATTGATATGTATTACAAGGAATTGTACTTGGAAGTACTTCATAAGTTGGCGCACATGTACGCTCAAAGTGTTAAGAACGATTAAACTTATAATGAACTTTTACCTTGTATTGTTTTTGTCCTATAAAGTCCAAATTTATTTTTAATACCTTTTTTTAGTTAGAAAGTTATTAAATGTGGTACTCTTAGTACTGAAGATGGCTACACAAAACTTTTTTTAAAAATAGATTCCGAATATATACAAAGTAAATACCGTTACACTATTAAAATATTAATTTCATTTACGTGTGATCATACATGTCATGAAAAATCAGAACGAACTGAGCTAAAGTTGCCTATAGGCTTTTAAAAATAAATTCAATGAAGAATCAGTTTAAAAACTCACATTAACATTAATTTCGTGTAAAATGCCATTTTTTCCAACGTCTTGATGTACAGTTAGCGCAAAAAGTATTGATACACTTAAAAAATGTAACAAAAACTATAACTTGGGCGGTAATTAAATATATTAAACGAAACAAAATAACTGTTCATCTTTCAATTTCATTATAAAAGAATTAACAATAATAATAATGCCCTATTTTGGAAAAATAAAGTCGTAAAAAATGGATTCTAAAGACAAATAAGTCAAATATACAAGAATAAAAAGTATTGATACAGTCCAGATTATCACTATTTGTGCCCTAGGTTCTGTGGTTTAATGGGGGTTTAATACTTTGTAGGGTATCCTTTGCATTTTTGGATTGAATGAAATCGATAAGGCATTGACTGCACTTATTTGGAAGTCAGCGATGACGGAATATTGCCCCATTCTTCTATTAACGCATTTTTCAAATCTTCGCTATTTGAAATTTGCCTTGCACGCACTCTTCGTTTTGAATACGCCCACAAATATTCAATTGGGTTGATGTCTGGAGACAGGTGGGTTTTCCATGTACCGTGGTGTGTTGTAAAGAATCCATAATCGTGTATTATGTGCTCTATGCTTTGGATCATTATCCTGCATAAATACAAAGTTGTCTTTAATACCCATTTTATCTGCTGATGTATGGAGATTAAATTTTAATATGTTAATATATGCCTTATTGTTCAC
>JAGDQP010046845.1:0-15186 GCA_022664845.1 Lepisma saccharinum
TTAATTTTCCAATTTGCTTTCAAATTGTTAGACGTATCCGCACCAAAATTGATATAAACATCATTGGACACAATATGAAAATACTGTGGGTGTTCCTGTCTCTAGGCAACCCAATTACCAAACTTTTTTTTCTCTTTTACAAATGAATGTTTGTCTGATGCTATCAAGGAACCTTCGAAACTTTCTTGATTGTTAACAGAATCGCAGCGCTCAGTTGTTTGAAATCGGAAAGAGTGACGTAGGTTTTTTGAACTGGCATCAGAAATTGCAGAAAAAGAAGTATTTCAGAAGAAGTGGCAGAAGACTTGCCTTTGGGTTGTACCGAATATCTAGACAAATATTCATATATCTAGGTATTGCACCTGTGCCCTGGTTCAGTCGAAACTAAGCATCCATTCCTCAAAGGTCGTGGTTATGTTGTGTAATGTGCAAAGTTCTTTTCATATTGATCTCATTGTTCAACGTCTGCATCTGCTTTAAATGTACAAAATATATTAATGCAAATTCGAGAAAAGTCGAGATAAATCGAGACGAGATAAGCATATATTTTCAAGACCAGACAAAATAGCTTGAAGTCTCGTCTCGTGGGCAACGCTACTCTTGATTGCTCCAATCGTTCTGTATTTAGTTCAAGTCTAGCTACGACTGACTTTTCTTTCTTTAATATGTTTTCACCATTACCATCATTAGCGTTCTGATGAAAGAGGCAGGTCCTTCTAAGCAGGTTCTGAGCCCTCTTCGTTAATCTCTATCTTGCACTTCTCTTTTGTACGACTTGTGTTTCTTAATACTGTCAAGAAATTTCATCCGTCTTCCTCCTCCTCTTTTTTCTTTCAACCAGACTTTCACTTGCATAATTTAGTGTTACTGAACCACCAGTGGGCGGGCCCAATCCGAGTTCTGGTGACCTTCTTATCAGGCCTCAGCGCACCTACTCTTTCAAACGAACATGGACTTATCAAACAGCTTTTGACAATATTATTTCATCAACTGTGCCTTTGACCTGTTCAACGCAATTTTGTCAGGCCATGATCTCCAAAATGTTGAAGAACACTATCTTAAAAGACTTAAGAGCAATATAGCTGAATTTATTATTTCCGAAATGTATCATCATTTCTAAAGTCTCATTTCGAACACTTGTGAGAACTAAATATAAGTAAGGAGCTCGGAAGGACGATGCTGGCCAGTTAAGTTAGAAAGACAAAACAAAGTATCAGGAAACGAAGTCGCAGTGAGCTACTTAGAGCAAAGAGATTATACTTTTTACTAAGCAATATTACTGCAAGTGAATTGGCGGAAAACTGGTAATAACGATAAATGTAGATTTTGTGGGAAAAGTTATTATGGGGCATCTTCTTGTATTTATTCGATTGGATTGAGTGTATATTTTGTAGAAAGTGGTACCTTGAAAGATGTGTCCATGCACACTATAGTTTTAATTCTCAACCCCAGCACATTTTTGTATGTGTAATTTCCCTCCTTTTTGTACTCAGACTGTTCAAAATTTTCGAGGAGATTTCTGAAGAAAACTAGGCAGCTATTGCTGCTTGGAAATTTCCTGTAACTCGGCTAATAATAATAAAAAAAAAACAGTCACCTTGCAGGTTTCAGGAAAAGGAAAAAAATTAGAAGCCTCAAGAGAGATTTGAACACGGGTTCTTTATTTAGAAGTCAAGCCAGCGTCCTAAGGACTGTACTAAATTGCCACTAAAGAAACCAGTACATCAAAACAGTATAGAAAGTCTGAGTTGCCCAAACCCTTAAAATATAAACAAAGTTACTTCCATAGCATGTTCTAATAATTTTTTCTATTTATCAATTAGGGATCGCAACCCCATACACTGAGAATATTTCTCATTTCTTTAAAATACGTTATTAAAATGGCGGCAGCAAACAATTGATCACAATCGCAGTTTTAATTACGATAAGAAACAGTTTTCTCTTTCTGCGCATGTGCGAAAATCACGCTGGAATGAGATAATGAGAACCTCCAGTCACACAAAAGAAATATCTCGGTGCTTTTGACAGACACTTTTCAGTCACAACAGGATTACAGCAAATACTTCTATTTATCTAGAACTATGGCAGGGAAGCCAAATAACGCCACCTTAAGAGCATATCTGATGTAGCTAGTGAACCATGGTAGTTAGAATTCCAAAACAGCTTGTGTTAAAACGTGCTTAAGTGCCGTACATATCAGCAGTGTGATATAAAGATTGGTGTACGTACAATGAGGTGTCTAATAACGCCACCCTCTTCTTTGAATGGAAACTTGTCCGCATACTTTGCATTAACCTGCACAATAGGAAATGTTTCGCTTGTAAACTAAAGCAACGAAGATAAAAACAATGCTCAGGCACTTTGGTGACTACAAATAAGCCTATATATACGACACATTCAGTGTGAAATTCATACAGTTAGTGGAAAATTTGTTTACAAAATACGCGTAATAACTCTCGTTATGAGAGAAATTCAGAAACTCTTTCTTATTCAACGTATAAAATACAAAAAATGTACGTTGTATTTTATACAACGTATAAAATACAATGTGTAAATTGCACATGTATACATTGTACTCAGTGATTAAGATATTCGCTGTGGCGTTATTGGGGTACAGGCAGACGATCACATTACCACATGATTTTTCTTACATATTACAAAACTTTCGGTAGTTTCTTGTGCTTGCGGAACAACAAGACATTCGACTCTTTTGATAAAGGTATACGACTTTCAGCGATTAAGACTAACAATTGATGTGTAATTAAGGAAAATGTACCCATCTGAATTAACAACGACCTACTTTCTCGAGACCACAGCTCCAAGTGTGCGTCATTACAACTCTCCTATGATCACTAGTGTAGCTGGTTTCTGGCATTCCTGCTAGAGTCCTGTTAGTTTCTGTCTACATATTCGAACTTCTGAATTCTTGCCATCTGTTCTCGTTTCCAAAACACTGAGGGTGGCGTTGAAGGTCTACGTGGCGTTATTTGTCTCAGTCACCTTTGCCACATCAAGCAATGTTTCTAAATTTTTGTTCAACGCGAGTAAATAAATCCCTAAATGAAGAACTATACTGTGATCTTATATGACATCAGTTTAGTAAATATTTTTGACAATAATAAAAGTTTTAATAGTCTCAACCTGGTTTCTGTGGTACAATAAGAGAATCATCATATACAGGGCTTGAGCTTCTTTTCAGTGTACACGAAATGTCCGAATTTACCCCTTGATTGTCCAGATTCGTCACCAATTCACACATTTCTTTTTTAAACCAGGATGGCTTTGTTTCATAAGCGTTCTATTTTTAGCATAAATCGTTTGCCAGTTTGTTTCACTTGAATTTGTTAGAGCATAAATTTGTGAAGTTAATACTTTGAGTTCCAAAATACCCCTCCCCATGCATTTTGTAGAGCTACTCCTCATTTTTTTTTTTTTTTTACATCCTCGTCAATGGTGGCTTGTCAAGTACTTAGAGGCTACGTCACTTACAACCTTGTTATGCAGTCATCAAATAAAAAGGTTTATTTTTTTTAATGTGCTAATATAATCTGTCATCAATGTAAAAAATAAATGTCATCAATTTCATTAAACCAAGGACCTGGTGTAGAAGTCAATAAGAGCTTGAACTATACAGAGTTAATCCAGAGAGAGGTTCAATACCGGGTATAATCGAATTGCTATCGTAGATGGATACCCAATTATATCCTGTAAATCTAGGATACTAAATTATAACCTAAACTTGGTGTAGTGTTCACTTATGAATGTTTAGTAGACCTTCACCCTGTTATTTTGAATTGAATTTGAATTTTATTTATGACCCATAGGCATCTAAGGCTCAGGTCGGAATTGGGGAAAGGGAAAGAATTCGGGAAAGTGTCGGCCAGGGCCTATTTTGAAGGTACCATCCCAGTATTTGCCTGGTGTGACTGAGAAAGGACCCTGGGATCGAACTCAGGACTTCCCGTATGCTACGCCAACCACTGAGCTTCGGCGGCTCGGCCCTGTTATTTTAAGCATCAACCATAGGTGTTCAACCTCGCGAGGGTGGCTCTCATGAGGGCGGACCTCAACCTCAAATGCCTTCATCCTCAAGCAACGAGGATGAGAGCAAAGCTGGAACGTGAGGGTAAGGGAGAGTGAGGGTGATGTCAAAGCTGCAATGTGAAGGCAAAGGAGAGTGACGGTGAGGTCAAAGCTGCAACGTGAAAGTAAGGGAGAGTGAGGGTGAGGGTAAAGTTGCAACGTGAGGGTAAGGGAGAGTGAGGGCAAAGTTACAACGTGAAGGTAAGGGGGAGTGAGGATGAGGGCAAAGTTGCAACGTGAGGGTAAGTGAGAGCGAGGGCTGAGAAAAGATATGAAGGGTAGACTGCTTGAGGGTGAGGACGAAATTGAAACTTAAAGTAAGGGTGAATGAGATTTGACGAAAATAAACAACTTTGGCACGAACCGCCACTGATCCTCAGTACTAACTTGTTATGTAAATCAGTCTAATAACTATTTAAAGACTGAAATAAATTACAATCATTTGAGCTGCAATTACGAACATCGGTATCAAATCGTTTCAAATACAAAGGGTGATAAAAAATGTTTGCACTATGGGCCATAACTTTTTTAATAGTAGCATTAGGACCTTTTTTTGTTCATGTATTTGTGTCCTTTATGTATATACGCAAGTGCATTTACGAAATTGAAAGAACAATGCGCTAAATGTGTCACAGCGGTTGGAGGATACATTGAGTAACATGCGTATATACATAAAGGACACAAGTACATGCACATAAAATTTCATGATCCTTGTGCTACTATTAAAAAGTTAATTAAAAAGCCCATAGTGCAAAACGTTTTGAGCGCCCTTTGTATAATATGCACTATTTTTTTATATAAACAGTTCTGTTTGGAGATCACTCGCTGTCAATATAGCCTTCTTCTCTTATAACTTGTATTTGAGTTCTTATCTTAATTAATTACTCCTTGATTCTTGTTATATTTGTAATTAATTTGAAATAAAAATAAATTAATAATAGGCTACATCATTTCTAATCTAGAGGTAGTTCTATTGCATCTAAGAATGTTTTAAAAACACTTGAGGACGGCTTGAACATGGATAAATGGTCCCAACGTTCAAACAGCTACGATTGAAAGTAACTACGATTACTTTGACATTTCAAGTTTTTCTTGTCCTTGTGTGTGACATGTAGGAAATTACTTGAAGTCCCTATACATAAGATTAGTATTCATACATATTCTTTTCCTCTCCTACTGAAGAAACAAAAGCCTATAAGGCAGTTTGTCTTCACAAATCGTGAAGAAAGGTTACCGAATAGAAAAAGAAAATGCTGGTGCTGGTGGGAGATGGGGGGAGAACTTTCAACTTCTTCGGAGAGTTTCTTTGAACTGTACAAGAAGAGATGAAAAATTTTCCCAAGACACCCCTTTTCCTTGTAAGACGTCTTCCAAGACACCCATAAGGTCACAACCAAGACGACATTCTATACCAACTATTATCGTGATATCTTCTTGAGATGGGACCTTCAAAGAGCTTCTCTTTTACAATACAACTTGTACTGTACAAGGACTCCGAAAGTCTTTTCGCAGGAACTGTTCTTTCTTTTCACCATCTTTTAACATACAAATCGATCTACGAGTGATTCCCGGGAATGAATGCGTGTTTTTTCCTCTTTTATTTTGTTCTGAATACCAAAAAAAGGTTGTCTTTATCAGCTCTAACTAACAACTTCTTCTTCTTGTCGTGACGACATTCGACTCCCTGAATGAAAGAAGGAGAAAAAATGGTCACAAGACAACCTACCAGTAACATGAGCACCAATAGGGTGCTCTAGTAGAAAGTGTAGTCTCAGGTGCTTCCTGTGCCCACCCCATTCGGCTTCATCTTTTGTGTTCGCTTATTTTTGTTATAGGGTGCCTTCACCGACCGGTATGAATAGCTTGACTGAACTGACATCTTCAGCAATGGCAGTTGGTCAGTAGATCTTAAAAGAACAGTTGAATAAGAAATCTTAGATGGCTGAGACTGCAATAGGTAAGGAAGTATACAAGTGCTGCGTATATGTGCGCGTATATGACAGCAAAATAGGGGAAGGAGAAGAATGTTAAGTCGTCTTGCTCCTCTAACCTCTCAGGAGTCTTTTTTTCTTACCCTGTCATTCCATGTCCTCTTATTTGAATAAAGACTCTGAGGTGAATTGGTGTCTTGGAACATCGTTGAGACAACTTAGATGATCTTTCGTAGACAGACCCCAACTCTTATTTTCTTTGGTAAGACGTTAAAATTAAATACCAGAAGGAAAATAAAATAATCCACTTGTCTAAGAATGGAAACTAAAAACCAAGATTGTCAAATCATTAAAGAGTTCCAAGCCTTGGGCCAGTCCAAAAAATGAACCCGAAATCCACCCCTGGTTATGAGAAACTACAACCTAACTTTTAACTTCAAAAGATACTTAAAATGAGAAAAGACGACATATGTTTAAATTCCAGACTCTAATAATTCCAACGGTAAATTTAAGTTTTAAAATTTAATTTCTATGGGCTGAATATAGGTATCTGTGGTCGCAGTCTGTCACATGTCGAAGAGATGACGTCCCTCTATGAGCAATCTTCCGGGGTAACAATACAGAAGATATCTACCAGGACCTATATTCTATAGATCAGTCCAACATTCCTTTGGTGAGACTGAGGCAAATATTGTAAAACCTCAGTCAGGATGGATGAAGTCAATAAGACACACAACAAATCCCAATCGCTCTGAAGCTAATAATCGTAACCACGGAGGCTGGAATCAGAACCGTGGCTCACTAACTAGGATTCTGCGATTATTGAACTTCAATATTGAAAATCGGTACCATTAGCGAACCGAAGAGCGATCACACCACTCACAAAGGACAGGATATCCCCCCAAAATCTTATGAATGTCCCATTTAGACCACCAATATGCGTAGAATGTCACAAAAACGTTCGGAATGAAATAAAGATATTCATGGCTCATATTTCTGAGAATATTAAAAGGAAAGTCCTGTTGGAATTTCTGGAATATTCTTAGAATAACATCTGTAAGATAGGGATATTATAGATAACATCCCTAAGAAGAAGTGTTCTCCACATCAAGAATATCTCAAGAGATATCCTGAGTATATGCACTCAACTCGTATATTAAGATATTTAGAGCATGTTACACGCATTCAGAAGGTTTATCTTAGGATACCCTAGGGATATTAAAATATTCCCACGGGAAAATTCTTAGCGTATTTCTAGATTATATTTCTGTTGTGCAGGTATCAAACATTTCACATCAAAAACTCGTGTCACTAATTAGGCCGGCTGCAATTCTTTAAAGTTTTTGTATGTGTCTACGCTGTATTCCCACGTTCTTTCTAGTAACTGTTTTGCTGTGAATAGCAGGTCCGTTGTTGTTCTTACAGGTCTAAAGTCACCTTGGTATTCTCTTATTATGTTTTTTGTATATGTATTCAATCTGTTTGTTGGTATTTTGTATCCTGGGTACCCCTGTAATTATGTCATTGAAGTTTATTCCCTTTGTTTTTGTATATGGTACAATGATGCTCGTTTTCCATTCTGTGGGTATCTTCGTGATCTATATATCTATGTACTGCAATGGTCAAGTTTTTTCCCTCCATGTTTATATAGTTCTATTAGTATCTTAAGTGTTCCTGTGTATGTAATAGCACTCACAGTGATCTTTGCGGGTTCAGATAGAATATATTCACAGAACTACCATACAGCAACTTACACAATACGTGACTGATAGCAAAGATCTACAGTTTATGCTGCCTACAGTCAGACTCGGCCCTCTGCTCGAAAGAACTTAAAATATGCTTCATGAGATAGCCAACAGTGTGCATTTTCCGATGCCAGAGTGTCAACAATGGTGACTATTGGTAACGCTATCAAACATCATGGATTGCGCTGCACGCTGTACAGAGCTGGTGCGTTGAGAGATGTTAGCGTTGAATTAGGTTGTGATTTGACTCAATGCTCCCCTTCGTCGGGTAGTTAACATAATCGTTACTTGTCGACAATCACTTTCTTGTATCACCTGTGGACACCCACGCTGTTGATGTACTGCTGATATATGTTCAGAATTAGCTTAAATATTCCTATTATTCGGCCCTTGCTGCTGTTCCTCGAGATAATAAAAAAGCATTGTCCGTTCCCAGGAATGTGGAGCGCCACATCCTGCAATCTTCTTCAGACTCCAACAATCTTCTTTTACCACTTCTACACGGGGTTCACGTTTTGCTCATGTATCACGATGTTCCATACAATTAAAACATCTAAACAATCTGTATCGCAATCATTTCTTCATCGGCCCAGATAAGAAACTTTCTCTCATTGTCAGTGATTGTATGTTCAATTTGCTGAGAGTAAGCTGAAGAAGTAGTTATGACCTAATCTCGTTGTCGCTGATATCCTAATCAAACATAGTGCATCTGATAGAGGATGGTAAGATATGGAGAATAGCAAAATTTAAGGTGCGATGGACAAGGTGGGAGGGCGGAGCTAGGGGGACGAAACTAACAGAAGTTAAATAAAGGATATATCTACAGTATTTGAGAATAAAGAACGGAACTTTCGGGAGGTGATTTCTGACATCGAAACAAGTAAAAAAGGTTCTTTGAACATGGGCGAAATGTCGCTTAGTTTGAGATACAACGTTTCCAACTTTGCTTCCAAAATCGACTTCTAGTAATGGGAGGAAATGAATAATTCTCAATAAGTCAGAAACAATCATTGAATGAAAATTCCGTTTCCGGAAATTTATTTCTAGCAACATGGTGGACATCAGGAGTGAAAATACGATGTCACCAGTTTGTCAGTGTTGCCAACTAGGTATAAAGTTTAAATTTTTCAAATGTCAGTACGTCGTAATATTGGATATTTCACATCGTCTAGTGATCATAAACAACATACTTAAAGCACACACCACAGTGTTGCAAACCACGGATAAGACAGAGAGGTTTTCGCGATCTTATACAAACTACAGGTCAGTTCATCTGAAATCGTCCAGCTTAGTTAATCGACCTCTTTCAAATAATAATAATAATATTAATACTTATATTCTTTATATTATAATATATCAAAAAGGTCTTCTTTTATTTCTATCCTAATCTATTAATTAATGGCCTCTATTTTTACAGTAGTTTACAAAAAATGTAATATCTCCGTACTGGTTTATCATAGGACATTCAAACAGAGAACATTTTTTTAATTTGCTTGATAATTTTAGTTTTCTGCATGATAAGTCTCAAACGTAACTGAAGTGATCAAAATAATATCCACATGTGATTGTCACAAAAGAATGTTTTAGGGGCTTTTTCGTACCGAGCGGATTGAATATTAGCGTTGATCTTTTATACACTATTACACATCAAATTGTATTGAATGTATACAAAATATTAATGCTAACATGTGGTTCCTTTTTGTGAATGTTTGAAAATCCAAAAATTCGTATTTTATGCATCCTGATACGTCTGGTGGGACAAAATATAAAAATCTATTTTTTCACATGCATAATTATATAAGAATATATGGTAATAATTTCAGCTATGATATTTCAGTCTCGACGGAGTTAAAAGTTGCAAATTGTGGATTAATAATGTTCGTGTGTGTTATGCTAATATGTTTACCAAAGCGCGTATGAGTATTATATCCCCAATTTACAAATGAATAATCTGTTCAAACTCAAATATCAAAGTTGACATTTCTACCATACCTTATCCTTATATAACTGTAAAACATGTAAAAAAAAAAATAGATTATTAAACTTTGTCCCACCAGAGTTTAATATCGGGCCTCCAATACGCATAAAATACGAATTTTTGTATTTTCAAACATTCATAAAAAATTAAGGAACAATATGTCAGCCTTCATATTTTGTATACATTCAATAGAATTTTATGTAATAGTGTACAAAGATAAACGCTGATATTCAATCCGCACGGTAAGAAAAAGCCCCCTAAAACAGGAATTAATTCTTTCGTGACAATCACATGTGGATATTATTTTGATCACTTCAGTTACGTTTGAGACTTATCATGCAGAGAACTAAAATTATCAAGCAGATTTTAAAAAATGGTCTCTGTTTGAATGTCCTATGATAAACCAGTATGGAGATATTACATTTTTTTTGTAAACTACTGTAAAAATAGGGGACATTAACTAATAGATTAAGATAGAAATAAAGGAATACCCGTTTTGAACTATTCTTATATATGGAATATAAGTGTTATTATTATTATTATTTGAAAGAGGTTGATTAACTAAGCTGGACGATTTCAGATGAACTGACCTGTAGTTTGTATAAGATCGCGGAAACTTCTCTGTCTTATCCGTGGTTTGCAACACTGTGGTGTGTGCTTTATGTATGTTGTTTATGATCACTAGACGATGTGAAATATCCAATATTACGACGTACTGACATTTGAAAAATTTAAACTTTATACCTAGTTGGCAACACTAACGATCTTGTGACATTGTGTTATCACTCCAGATATCCACCATGTTGGTAGAAACAAATTTCCGGAAACGAAATTTTCATTCAATTACTCGTTTCTGACTTATTGAGAATTATTAATTTCCTCCCATTACTAGACGTCGATTTTGGACTCAAAGTTGGAAACGCTGTATCTCCAAAACTAAGCGATATTTCGCCCATGTTCAAAGGACCTTTTTCACTTGTTTTGATGTCAAAAATCACCTCCCGAAAGTTCCGTTCTTTTTCTCAAACACTGAGGATATATCCTTTATTTAACTTCTGGGAGTTTCGACTCCTCTCCTCCTCCAGCTCCGCATCTCCTTGTCCATCGCACCTTAAATTTTGGTATTCTCCATATCTTACCATCCTTTTTCAGATGCAATATGTTTGACTAGGATCTCAGCGACAACTATCGTGACCCTCCCTTGTAAGTGTTGGAAATAATGGAACCACTAGATTACAGGGACCAGTTTCATGCCAATTTCTATCAATAATTCGTCTATAAACCTGGTACTTTTAATTTGTCTTCCTGTAAGTTTCAGGTTGGTTATAAACAATCAAGAACGGGTATGTGTGTGTATAGCAAGGTCGTGTCTGGTAAACGTTTACTTATATTCTTCAGTAACATATCTCTAATCCTTGTAAATCTTCACACGGAATGTAGAGGCAGAATTGTCGCTTCTATAGAGTGAGAACTGGTTAAATATTCTTGCTAGCAGTTTCTTTAGTTGTGAAACCGGAAAAAGAATTAAAAGGTTCTTTTCAAAAAAGAAAGAAACTAGATCTGAATAAAGAATCCAATAAAATGTCACATGAAAAGAATGTCAAAGTTTTCCACCACAATGATCAAGAAGAAGGTGATATTGCGACACGATTCAGTGTACATTAATGTAGGAACTTAAAATTGAAATCACACGCTTTCAAAACGTTGTAATTGGGTACAAAGTCAATCCTTTTCACGATCTGTAAACTAGTTCTACATATTCTCATATTATTTTCTCATAATCTTTATGAAAGTTTTGTTCAGCAATTTAAAGATGAAAAAGAAATATCATCTGCTATGGTATTTCTAAACTATGATGGTAACATAATTAATAGAAATGGACAAAAATGGTGCGAAGTGTCCAGGATAACATCAGAATATATTTGTGACTTGAAGACTGAAGACGGTTTCATCAGAATATATTACTTAAATATATATAATTAAAAAATAAAACAGTCTTCAAGAGTTCCCTAAAAAGTAGAAACTAATATGCACAAAAAAAATTAAGAAAATTTATTTTCTAAGACCTTACAAACTCATTAAAGTCCGCCTAAAATTGAGGGTCTCAGCAAAGAGATGCAAGTGACATACAAAAAAAAAAAAAAGTTCATATTATTGGAGCGAAAATAGCGTCTTTACTTTACCTTTCATTTGTAGCAATTCTTCTCCGAAACCGCTCTTCTGATATTCACCAAACTTTACACAGTGATGATAACCATTAGCAAGCAGGTTTATAACCAATAAAAATGAAAAAGAAACAAGACACTAAGAAATATTCACACACAAAAAAAGAAAAACCACACACAAGAAATGTAACTGCATGAACCACAAAATATTAAACGCTTATTCGGTTGATAGATGGCAGGCAAAACAAAATTCAGAAAATTGTTCAGTACACTGCACAGAGGTAAAAGAAGGCTTACAAGCCCATTTTACTAAAATGTATTCTAATTATGTTCGTTATTAAGTAACATCGTACTTGTGTATTTTAACATTACATTTGATTAGGATGTAATGTCGTTTTGTTGTATTCGCAATGTATAATAAATAAGTGTTTTAAATTTATTGCGTTCAATATTCTATTTACTTCTTATTCCCAGTTTCCCAAAAAGTTTTTTTCCCTAACTTTTTAATAGTCTATTTTTAAAAAATGCAAAGACAATTTTATAAACAATACGCCTTTATCAAATTATACCATTCCTTATATTCAACTCAAGCAAGTTAGACCTAGTTTTATGAGGACCCACAAAGCACAGTATATCCCAGCAAAATCCCATTTATATCTCCAATATGTGCAAAATATTACAAAATATTTGGGAACCTATAAGGATATTCCTAGTGTAACGTTTCTCAACCTTTTTCTTCCTGCGACTTCCTTTACCATTACTTCTAGCCAGCGACCCACAAAAACATGACGTTTCAAAATGTGACGGTTGACTTGCTGTATTTGATAATAAAAATAATTTGATAAAAAAATAATAATTATACTATTCAAAAACTACTAAACAAATTACATTGTTTTTAGTAGTTAAAAAACTAACTCTATGGTTTATGGAACTCGCAAGTTCATCGCCTCAGTAACAAACGTTCGCCATTGGATCCTATCCTGGGCAACATCAAGCCAGTTTTCATCAGGAACACCTACTACTCGAATATCTCTTTTAATATTGTCCTCCCAACGACGTCTCGGTCTTCCGAATTATCTCCTTCCATCCGGCCTTCCAACCAGGATATAATATAATCTTCGTGTTTCCACCATCCTAGCTACATGGCCTGCCCACCTTAGTCGTCGCGATTTCATTATTTTTACATCTGGTGAATTGTAAGTCCGTGGAGTTCTTCATTATTCAATCTCCTCCATTCTCCAGTCACCTCGTCCCATTTCGGCCCGTATATCTTTCTCAAAACCTTAAGTATTATCGGCAGAATAACCGTTCAGTATATTTTCAATTTCCTTGATATTAATCGTGATTGTAGAAGTTTTTTTGACTGAATAGAATCATGCGTTGCCCGATACTAAACTATTTTTTATTTCTTCCGTGACCTCATTTTTGCTTGTTACGTATGCTCCCAAGTATTTAAATTTGTTTACTTTCTCTATGACCTCATCCCTAATTCTTATGTTTTTATTTCCTTCATTCCCTCTGTTTCGGCTTGTTATGTATTTTGTTTTATCTATATTTACCTGTAGACCTATCTCATCGCACGCTTCTACTAAGACATCGATGTTGCTTTGTAGTGTGAAATAATTAAAAAGAATATGATTATATAGATCGTCGATTGTAAAATAATTAATTAATGTACATAGAAATTATAATGTGTAAACATATGTCGTTGTTGTTCTTGTTGTATATTGTAGATTCCTTCAAACATGCCAGCAATCTCATACGACTCTCTCTCAAGGTATCTGATAACAGGAATCGTAGGTTTACCTTTAAGGACACCAAAACAACTAACTAAATGTTCATCCCGGAGAGAAAAGAAAGGAACTGCTCCAAGTCTGCTTATCCAAACCTTTCCCTCCCGACGAGAACAGTGGAGACTACTCGCTTTCCCCTTCGTGAATCTCTCTTAGCAGGACTAACTATTTGATGGACAGAAGCCAATAGAGCTCAGAGCTCTGCAAGTCCCGCCGCATCTAGCTAAGAACAGGGAAATAAAAATCTGCTAATAGCCGCGATGGCAAAACAATTGATTTATTTAAATCAAACTGTGGATCTTTCAAACATACCATACATAACTTCTTACATACATATGGTAAAAAATTTCATGTGGCATTGCCACTTTAAATTCCAATTCCTTCTCCTTATTGACAGAAACACATGTTCCAGTTTTGTCATCATTCATTTCAAATTAAATCTAATTAAATTGTTTTCATTTTTATTTCCTACCTAAAGTTCGTATATTCATTTGCTAATACTTTTATTTATTTTACCTATAATGTCGCTCAAAACAAAACATATTTTACTCTCTGTTTTCATTGTTTCATTCAACATATCAAAAAACAAGATAAATACTGATTATAGTAAAGCTTTAAATCACATCTCTAACAATAGTAACTAACATTCTTTAAAATATTTCAAATTCCAATTAATTTATAGAATAACCAATAATATGAACATTTCAATCCAATTAATTGAATAAAATTCAATATTTAATTCAACAATCCTTCCTAATGATATACCCATATCAAGTGCATCTATATCGTCTCCTATTAAATCTACATCATCCGCGTATACGAACAGTTGATTTAAACCATTCAATGATAGTACCTTATTATCGCCTTTAATTTTTAAAATCGCATATTCTATCGCAAACTTAAACAGTAGTGGTGACAAGATGTAAACGCACAGGTTTTTTTGGCAATCCTGGCTGGAGTCGCACAAAAACTGAAACGCCCCCAACCTAATGATCCCAAAAGTGGATCACACAAATAAATAGGGTCGCCAGGAGCCTAGAGTACCCACGCAACGCATCTAACCTAACCTCTAGCTCCAAACATTTTCTACACCCTAGACGAGCGGCGCAGAAATGCCTTCCAGATTTAAGAATATCTGGGAAAGAGGATTCCAGATCCTTGTGATCGCTGTAAAAAAAATAATTTAGATCGAGGGAGGAAATACCGGTAAGGCGACACCTCCAATCTTTTAATTAGATCGTCAGTTCATACTCCGAAGTACCAGCTGGTTCAGATTAGCGACAGATTAAGAAAGAAAAACGCAAATCTTTACTTGGGAAATAATCTTACGCAAAACGACTCATATGTGACTCATACTATGTCTTTACTCACTTCGAAGTCTACAGGGTGGCAAAAGACCATGTCTTACCTTTACCTTAGTAGGGCCCACACCTGTAGTCTGGATTCGCAATTCCTGAAATAAAGACGAACGAACACAACGAATGACGGTCG
>JAGDQP010046847.1:0-15186 GCA_022664845.1 Lepisma saccharinum
TATCTTTTTTGTTTTTTCCTTCTCTGTAAAAAATAGAATTTCGGGAGTAGAGTAAGCGAGCGAATCTATTCAGGGTGAATAGAAGGGGCTCAGTAGAATTGAAACGACTGAATGGGTGGAGTAAGTCGGAATCAATTACTTCTGATAGAATTTCTATGCCTATCCCTTTTATTTTTTCTCCTATGGGAGTAGATTAATTGCATAACCAATTTCTCTTTTCTTTTTAAGTACTAAATTTCTAGTAGCTAGTTATCACTGCACTAACCTATTAACTGGCTCATGGGAAAAAAGGGAAATTTTTTGGTTCTATGCATGAGGGAATTTTTGGTGGATCAAAAAAGGGATTAGAGCATGTTGGTGGAATCTTGGGAATTTCAATTGGCTAATTGAAGGGATTCCGAAGTAGTAAATGGTGGTATATGGATGCATGGGGCTACTTTTAAATTGATGGTATTTAGAGTAAACTGGTGGATGGAATTGGGAGGGTCAATTGGGTATAATTGACTCTGATTCCATTAGTAATATTTTCCGAGGGAAACTAATTGGGAATCTTTTTTCTTTTCATTTTTATGGACGATATTGGTAAAAAAGATATTCTGAATTTGGATGATATAATACCTAATTAGTGAAACAAACGATTAAAGATTAAAGTGCTTTATTCGCCTGATTATATAATATCTCAGTATTACTCATAAATACGAATGTGTGACAAGAAAGGTCGAGACATGTTGACATGAAATTATTTAAAATACCCACTGATTAAGTCTCTAAATTGAGTATCAGAGTGATAGAGCTTATGACATTTCTATGCACAGTATCATTGCTAAAATCGTAAATTTGTGTTTAATTTGATTTTACAAGAGTTCTCCTAAGACCTTGTGTTATTCGTAGTTCGCTGCGAAAAAATATATTGATTTAATCTTTTGTATGGTGATATGGCCGTTAGTCTAAATTATCGAAACGTGTTGAAAATTTGAGAGAGAAAGGAAGGCCTGGAATAAGTTATCTACATGCTAACAATTTTAGGTTTACTTTTGTTTAGCAAATTGCCATTAGTCGAGTAGAGGAAACCTTTCAATGCTCTAGTTAAATGGTCTTATAAAATATTCGTACTAGAGAGACCTTTTCGATGTGAATACTTGCACGATCATAAAGTACTTATTAGTCAATGGTTCACGAGAGACCTTTTAGATGTAAATCGGAAGGTCAACAAGTAAAGACATCATATCGATAGAGAGACCATTTAGCTGCAAACTGTTTCGTAACTACTGCTCACAGGTATATCACAGTACAGCGAGAGACCTTTTAGTTGCGGAACAAGGTTATTAATTCAGCATACTATATCGATTCAGATTGTTGCTTGCGTATTATATACCAGCAGGAAAAAACCCTTTGCATGCGAAACAAACAAAAAGGCCAAACAGATAGATTATTCTCTTGTATCAAATTTGTTGACACATAAGTGAGCTGTGTTTATTACTAAACCGGATAGGTATTAGCAAGACGATATATCAGTAGTAGTGACATTCCTCTTATACCTTATCACGTAATTATTTTTCATTAATTACATGAGGTGACACTGCTTATAAAAAGAATTCACAGCTCCCAATAAACAACAACACCACACCATTACAGGCTTCTAAACAGTGTTAGCAAAACTATTCGTTAACTGTTACTGTTACTAGTTTGCGTTCAGTACCAATCAACATTTTATTGAAGTAACAGCAACCAAGACATTCAGTGAATATACTTTCCACTGGATGTATGACTGCAGCAACTATAACCGCCCAGTTACGTTCTTATTACGCATTTGGTGCCTGTTACTGATAATGTTTAGTAACAATTTGCATAATACAGTAACTGGCATCAGACATGTTTTGTTGGAGTTCAATCAAACATAGTCCAGTTCTTGGTACTATATTGTTCAGTATCTGTTGCTCTCTGTTTAGTTGCGTTAAGTATAACCCCTTTTACCAGTTGTGTTTCGCTGAATGTACCATACAAGTTGGCTTTTGTACAGTTCGTAGTATCAGTTGTTTTGTTGACAGTACCAGAAAACCCTTAACTGGACCTGCTTAGTTAAAATTTATGGATCGATTTTTCTCCGTGGCGAAAACTTGGTGTCTCGAAATATAGTGGGCTGCCATCACCATAATTCCGGCCCCTCTGCCAAAGGCGCGGTCACCATGTGAAAGGTTGTATTTGAAGGAGTTGAGACGTGATGGTGCTGCTATGGTGGCTGCGTGTGAAAGAGAGCTCAATCAGAAACTACAGATTGAAACAATAGATTTTCATGAGTTTCTTGTATGAGTATGGTGAATAAAATGTGAGGAGGTTAAAATGTTCGCCTCATTGATACATAGTAACTCCCAAAAACGTAATTTATGACTGATGATGAATCAGCTATGATCTGTCAAGAAATATTAGTTTAATTTACCATTGTAAGAAGTCGATTTTGGGCTCCGAGTTGGAAATCTCCATTTCTCGAAACGGAGTCAGAATTCGACGAGTTTAAGAGACAGCTGCTCTTCCTTACTTCACAGTTAGGAATTCACCTTTCAGCTTTGCCGAGTCGTAGGGCTATTCTGTTTTGTCGTGCTCAATGTAGAGGAAAGAAAGAATCAAAAGATTTACTTTGCAGAAAAGCTTACATTCTCAGTGAACTTTGCAGTTGAGCTGCTAATTTCTTGAATTCTTGCATGTGTTGTATACCGCTAGACTCTGTTTGGTATAGGGCCATCCATAAAGACAGAATTTGAATTTTGCATCATAGATATCTCTCAAAATTTATTAGTTTCAGTGAGCATCCAAACGTAAGAGATAAAAAGAATATTATTTTTGCCTGTCCCCATCAGGACATTTTGTCCTTAAGTTTTATAAATTGAGTCTAGGAAATATGAACTAACACAAACATCCACAAAAGTTTGAAAGAAAGATTTGATACTTGAAAGCTAAGGATATATATGACATGTAGGAATAACTAAAATTGGCTGCAGTTCGATAGTTGGTGGACACTCGTACATGGCGCCATGAGGAGGAATACTAATTATGACACTTCGTGTTACGAATGACTCGTATTTTGCTACGAAAAATAAAGAATAATATCTCTATTGACCGATAGCTAGGGAAGAGGGTTAGTTAAAGTCAGGTTAGGCTTTTTTCATTATAGATGCACATCACTCTTACGCATCCTTCGCTTTAAGCCGCAAGAATGTAGTTCCCACTTCACAGCAATAATTATAACTAACAAACACACGTATGTCTCTCCTTAATTTTCTTTAACGCTCATCTTATGTTTCCAAGTCATACAAATATCTCATTCCTCCTGTAATTTTTGAAAAAAGCGTACACCAACTTCGGAACCGCACCCCCCCTAAAATGTTGCGTAATCCAACCAAAGAGGCTTTTAAAATGAAGAAAAGAAGCGAAATATGAAAGAAGAATCAAAACTCAATGGAGGAAAACGTGAACTAAGAAGCCTAAAATAGAAAGTAATGAAAGTCAGAGACAGAGGAAAAGAGACGAAAATGAAAAAGTGGCAGGAGAATACAGAAAGAAAATCGCTGGAAACAACATGATTATATTCAGTGTAAATAGAAGCAAGTACTGAGAAATAAAGGCCGATAGTCCTGCATGATGAATTGTTTGTTTCAACATCGATTAATATCATATTGATGCGTGTTACTTCTAAAGACTGAATGCTATTAACATAGATATGCGTGCAGGCTTGGATAGCATAGACACTATGTGATGCCAGTTGTCACTTCAGTATCCCCCCCGCCATTCTATCTCGTTTCAATGAGACCTAGATTACATGACTTCTGCTGAGCTGTGACTTTACTGGTTTTGACAATAACATCAGAGGCTCCAGGCTTTTTCTGTTCTATACTCATGCTCTGCTCGTAGAAGTACAGTTAAGGAACCTTACTATTATCCAGGCATTTGCCTGCTACGATTATCCAGGAAAAAGCATACAGTAATGGCACCAGGTGAAATGGATTCGGAACTGCGACTCGTCTTTCAATGCCAATCCGTCGGTATTAAAATTTGCAACTAAAACTGTGCCAATACTTTTTTACGAGGAAGATCAATGAGTAATTTCAAATTGCATGGATATTTGATAAAATTCAATGAAACCTTATGAAGCTACTACACGTGAAGAGATATTTATTGGGTAGGTTCTGACAGCGTTCAACAGATGGGAGGACAAGTATGAAACAAACGGCAGCGCGAAAATTCTGGTCGCTTCGCTACAAAAATGCACTTTGGAGTTTTAATATTTTCCAGAACGTTTTGCATTATGGAATGAACAGACCCCACGCTAATATTCACTACGGAAGCAACAGCAGACACAGAAATCCACCCTTTCTCACGAATAAGTGCGCTTTCATCAGAGGCAGCTTCCGAACCGCTCTAGTAGCTTCCTGAGCGCATCGGACGACCTGAGCGCTGTTCATCAACCATGTCTTTCTAGAAATCTTTCTACCATCTTTTCCTTCACTCATACAGTTTGCACCATATTGCTGGACAATTTCTCTGTGAATCTGCTTTGATTTCACTTTTTCTCTGGCCACAAATATCTTACTACAGATCTCTGCTGCTCTGTGCTGCAGTTTTCTAGCGAGGTGGACGCGCTTTTCAGTGGTTTCTTTCACGCTCTGCTGCACGCTGCACCTTGTCAAAACCTAAGCTATAGATGTCACTTCATGTTGGAGTAGCTTTGTAAATACAGTCAATCGTATTTATATCCAGACAATTTGCCTTAACCAGAGAAATACTTATGGACCCTCGTATTATTTAGCGAATTGACTGGTTAAGGCTATGGAAACATTCTCTTTCACAATACCAGAATTGTACTCAATTGCAATTTTACGTGATAAATTTAAACTAAACTTTCAGAATATAAGGATGTTCACATAAGATTCATCAGTCATTATTTGTACAAGAAGGTTAAAATTCATAAATTCCCACGTGTCTTGTTGGCTAGAATTGACTGGTATCGTATGTGCCAGTGGAGAAAATAAGGTCTCCAAGCATTTTTTTTAAGCATTCGTGTGTGTCTCTAATCACTACATATAAATGTCTATCACAATTCACAATTTAATTAAAGATCAATCGCTTAATTGATTGACTTTCAGATTATCTAGAAAAAAACACTTGCTGTCTTCTACTAAATCATGAATTGATTTACTAGTTAGTTAAGTAAAGTTATTTGTGGTTGGAAGATACAAATACAGATATTGGCTAAATTAATTAATTGGTTGTTTGCTGATTTGACTTGTGTATTATTTATTAGCTAAGTTATCGATACTAACGACACCTAGGGAAACATAATTTAACTACCGTATAACTCGATTGATCTGACGGCTTGGTTAGGCAGATGGTTAGAATAGTAAATATAGATACGTGCAACGTCTGTCATCTGTTATCATGATATTTTAAATTAAATATATGTTTCATCTTTCTGAATTATGTTTCGTTTTTTTATCTCTCTGGATTTGGGAGAATTTCCATAGCGTTATAATTATTTGTTCCAGCTTGTTATGACAAAATGCTAGTTCATGGTCGGACAACAACCTTTGCCGTGAATATTAAATTAACGGTTGGCCCAGTTGGGTAAGTGCTTGGCCTTTTGCAAAGAAAACTGGTCCTACAGTAGTTTAGAATTATGGAGAATGATTATTTTGTCAGATAAATAATAACATATGGAATCAACAATGTTACTGCAACATTCCTTTCCACACATAATATATTTTTGTTTGTTATGCACATTTATCTGTATGAAATACGGTTTACGCTTACACAACACAGGAAAATAATTTCAAACTGTGGAAGTATTTTCACCAAATGTGTCTTCTCTCTCTGTGTGTGCATTACGAAAAGAACTTACTTTTTTTTTAGAGAGAGAGAGAGAGAGAGAAAAAAAAGGGGGGAGAGAACATATTTTATCAACCTGACGTTAATCCTTTTTTATGAAGTTTCATTCGGGAGTTTTCTTCCTAGAGGAACATTTCCGAAAAAGCCTGATTTTTAGTGCGTTCTTAGTACTTAAATGTTTTGACATGGTGGGCTATAACCCCGTCGCACGTGCTGAGGAAGATCTGAATGTGTCAGCGCCGTTCAGCGTGAAAATGAGACAACATGCACCGAAAGGGGGAGGAAGAAAAAAAATTGAACGCTCTTCCTGCTATTTTTGAATCAACTGTGCTTTTTTTTTTATTTCTCAGTGTATATAAAAAGAAAGAGAAGTTCTGGAAGTGTTTCACAGGGTTCAAGAGTGTAGAATCAAGTTTCAAAATACATTCTTGTTCTTTTGACTAACTAACTTTTCAATTTGTTACGCAAACTTGTACTTAATTGCCTATTAAAATTTAATCTTTTTTTCACATATTTGTTTTTTGTAAAGTAAACATAATACACTTTACCTTTTTGATGCGTTTATTTTACATATAAACGTTCTTATACCTACTTACTTTTTTGCCGACATATACCTTCCCCCACTAGTCTTTTAATTCCATATTGTCTGTCCGTCTATTCGTAACACAGGCTAGCGCCTCAAGCCTCAACCAAGATACAGTGAAATTTATTTCAGATTCGTGTTTCGGGACAGCGATTTATACGATCGTTTTGGAACCTTTGATAGGGAAGAACGTTAAAAAAAAAAAGGATCGCTCACTCCGTTCGTTTTTCTGCCTGTGTCCAAAAAAAAAAAAAAAAAAATCTCACAAGTAAGCCTACTGATGATGGTTCAGAGCTCTTTCTTGACCAAACTTGGCAGAAGACTTGAAGACATCAGGAAACGTCCAGAAAACACAATTAAAAGTACTTTTGTCCATAAAGACGGACACAGTGTTAAAAAATCTGATTCATTGTGAGCCAAACTGTAAACACACGTTTTTGTTTAAAAAAAAAATCTGAAAGGAGGGGAAAACACACATGGATACTTGGTGGAATGCACTATCAGCTGAATAGTACGTTCCTCATGGCCGTCATTTTGAAGTAAGCCATCTTGAATCTTGTTCATTTTTTTTAAATAGGATGTGGGCTTAGTGTAATGTATCAATCTGGACCAGTGAAGTCAGTTTTGCCATAAATCACTTTTGTGAGAGATAATGAAAGTTTGGAAATACAGTGTTCTTTTTTCAACAGTACAAGAAACGAAAACCATAAGTACTGGGTAGATGGTGTCAATACTTGCTATTCGGTATGATTAATTTGTTATTTTGCATAGATTTGAGTTTTCCCTTCAATGTATCACCTCCATGTAATCACAAGTCTCCTCCATGGATCCGTAGTTTATCGAATTGTTAGCACGCTCGCTTTCTGTTTACGTGGACCCGGGTTCAAATTCGATCAAGGTCACTGAAAATTGGTTTCGATTCCACTTTAATATAAACTGTAGGTCCAGTTATTAAGAAAGGACGACCAATTTCATTTATCACATTTGTAACGATTCAAATATTTCGTGTAAGTTACAAGCCAGAGATGAGACCGAGGCACTTTTCGTTATCCGGTGACCCGGCGACACGGTTCTAAACGACCCGAATGACCCAATTGATAAGGTGGTCGTCCGCTCTTGACATCTGATTTGCAGTTTTACGTATTCACCATCATCATCTTATTCAGCCATTTTCTATTCACTGCTGGATGAAGGCCTCCCCCTTTTCTTTCCACATATCTCGGTCTGCTGTTATCCTCATCCATGTAGCTCCTGAAAAACGCTTGATTTCATCTACCCATCTTACATTTGGACGTCGTCTCGGTCTTTTCTCTGGGAATCCAATGTAGTACATTTGTCGTCCATCTTCCATCTGTTCGTCTAGCTATGTGACCGGGCCATCTCCACTTCTTCTTCGCAGTCTTGATTATATCTTCTACGTTTGTTTGTGCGCGAATCAATTCCTTTGTCTTCCTATTCCACCTAGTTATTCCTAGCATGCATCTCAATTCCTCTTTGCGTGGCTATTAATCTTTGAATCGTTTGCATCTTTAATGTCCAAGTTTCCCAGCCGTACATCATCACAGGTAAGACACATTGATTATAGACTTTACGCTCGAGACACATGGGTACTTTGCTTAAGAAAATAAAGTGTAGTTTTCCATACGATCTCCACGCCGTTTTACTCATACATCTTCTATTTATTGCATGTCAACTTAGCATTCGATGTTTTGAGTTGGCCTAGGTGAACATACTCATCAACTATACCTATTGTCTCTCCGCTAATTTATTTCCTTTTTTTTTTTTTTTTGCAGCATATTGATTGTAAATTACTTTTGTTTTACTTAAATTCATTTTAAGGCATATTTTTAAACTCTCATTACTCAGTTCTTCTATTCTGGTTTGTAGTTCTTCTGCATTTGAAGCAAACAGGACTGTATCATCAGCGAATCGTAAGTGATGAAGATATTCGCCATTAATTTTAATTCCAACTTCATCCCAGTTTAAATTTTTAAGCACTTCTTCCAGGACAGCTTAAAACAGTTTTGAAGAAATTGAATCTCCGTGCCGTACATCGTTTTCCAACTTTAAAATTTTTCACTTTCTTGATGTAGTCTAATGACAGATGTGGCAGACGAGTAAATATTTCGCAGTAACTTGATGTATGCACTTTCGATGCCTTGATGTTCTAGTGATTTAAGTACTGTTGCTAAGGAGACCGAATCGAAAGGTTTTTCAAAATCTATGAATCCCAGACATAGTGGAAGTTCATGTTCATTAGTTCTTTCCATAACTTTATTCAACGTTTGTATGTGGTCCATTGTGCTAAATCCACGACGAAATCCGGCCTTTTCCCTTCCTTGGTTAAAATCAAAGTCTCGTTTAATGCAGTTCAAAATAACTTTGGTTAACATTTTGTATAGAACTGACAGTAAACTAATTGGTCTGTAGTTCTCGACGCGTTCTTTGGCTAGTTCCTCTTCCATCTTTTCACCTTCCCATTTAAACATCTCTGCTGTCAGTCTATCTTTTTCTGGCTATTTTCCATTCTTCATCCCTTGAAGTACTTTATCCATATCTTCTTTCATTATCTGGGACGTCTACATTTTCTTCTAAATCTTTATTTCCTAGCTCTTCTTGGGAGTAGTATAATTCTCTGTAGAAATTTTCAAATATATTTTTATAATTTCTTCTTTATTTCGTGTTACGGTCCCGTCTGGTCTCTTAACTGCAATTATTTGCTTTTCCCCTATCATGAGCTGCTATTTGGTTTTCTTCAGGCTCTTGTTTTCCTCGATTGTATTTCTAACAAGATCTTCGTTGTATCTTCGTACATCCTCTATTATTTTCTTCCTTACGGTTTTATTTAGTTCATGTACTCAATACTCATTATGTAATTTTCCTCTTGTTTTATTTCCCTTCTTTTCTTTATCAAGAGTTAAGTTTCTTCTTAGGCGTATTAAAAATGTCTACTGTACCTTAATTTCGTCTTTATCTTTTCCGAAAATTTTCAAGCTGAAATGTCCACTGAATTTCAGAATATTCAGAAATATTTCTAATCTGATTTAACTTGTAAACTCACCCTGTATTTTGAATTGAATGCACTGCTTTGGTCACAGTAAAAAAAATTATTGGGAAAGTAATTAATTTTATTGTGTTTAAATTAAATTACCGGAAGTACAGTGAAATCGGAGTATATTTATAGAGTAATACGAGTGGACAAACATCAGACTATTGCGTGGGTTCTGGATTGTGTGTGTTAATTGAATATTGCATACTAAAACAGAGGTGTGCGTGTGTTGCACGTAGATAGCCTCTAGCTATTATTATAATGGACTCAAGTTGTGGTTTGTAAAATTGCTGCTATAAAATTGCTATTATAAACTAAAATCACTTAATAATATAGTGTGTATGAATGTGAAAGTTCCTTCGGGGCATATTCAGAAATTGATATTTCAAATAACTTCTTCAGGACATAATAATTTTCTGCCTTTTGAAATTATCCCATTGGCTTTGAGAGGTGATTGTGTAGTTCAGATGACAAAAGGCTGGAGAAACTTGATTTTATATTAGAAATGACCAATCACCTCCCCTTCCAGCAAGAAGAGTTTAAGAACACCCACTAGAGTATGTTGTCTCTTTACTTTTAAGAACTAATAACTAACATGTAATGCGGATGGATGTTTTATTTATTTATTTATTATTATTATTATTATTATTATTATTATTATTATTATTATTATTATATGCTCGCTTCTCTCCAGTCATAATTGCTTGTGTTTTATTCTACTCCTTTTTACGAGGATCTGGTTGAGATTCTTTGCTATATAGCTATGATTTTACGAGTGGGAGATCTTCCCGGTGTTTTTCTATACTTGGAATTTGAATTCATTTATGGCTTTTGGGCATCTTAGGCTCAGGTCGGGATAGTGTAGAGGAATTGATGAGGAAGGTAGCAGTCAGACTTTATTTAAGGTGCCATACCAGCATTTGCCTGGTGAAACCGAGAGAAACCCTGGAACACCTGAGTCAGGATAGTTGGCCGTGGGATTCGAACTTGTCGATCTTAAGTCTGTGACGTTTCCGCCTGGACCACGAAGGCTTGGTTTTCTATACTCCTATAAGAAATATTTCGAGTAGATCACTCTTACCCAGGCACCCATATTACCCGGGTACTCGATCAGTACTCGTGTAAGACTCCTATGTTCTAATCATCTGGATACAGCACTCATACCCAGGTATCTCCTATTCCGCATACTTGGCAATGTAGATTATAAATTCTACACAGATAATAAGAGTGATGTTCGAGCACACGGAAAGAACTCAAATAAAATTCGTATTTCCTGGGTAATCGGTTATATAAGACCTCTAGTTTATTGTGTATTACGTTTCATCCCTCTTTGATCATATACTTTATTCTCTATGAAAGATTTTTTTTCATTTGTGGGTTTCAGGCATCTATGCTCAGGCCGGGAAGGGGTAGGGGAGAGGTTACAGGAAGGGGTCGACCAGGGCTTAAGTTGAAAATACAATCCTGGCATTTGTCCGATGAGACAGAGCAAAACCCTGGAAAAATATCAGTTATGATGGTCGGCCGCTGGTATTGAACCCAAGACTTTCCGAATGCCAAGCTAACGCTCTACCAACTGAGCTACGGCCACTCGGTACTCTACGCAAGAAGGAAAGGAAAGGAAAATAAAAGGAAAGGAAAGGAAAGGAAATGAAATGAAATAAAATAAAAGGAAAGGAAAGGGTACAAAAATAAAAGGAAAAGATACGAAAATAAAAGGAAAGGAAAGGATACGAAAATAAAAGGAAAGGAACATATGGTAGTCTGTTGGTGCTAAGTTTGTAAAATATGGAGGGTGCGAGTACTTCATACTAAGGATAGTTACTTCTGAAAAAATAGTTTTCCAGTTTCCGGAAATAGCATTTTCCGTATTCCATGTTTTCGGGATTTTTTCCGTTTTCCGGAATATTTTCCGTTCTGAATTTTCCGATCTCTAGAAAATGAATTTTCCGTTTTCCCGCAATACATGTTCATTCCTTCATCACTACTTAATACCTCAGGTCTTTCATCTTCTGCTCCTTGCTTTTTCTATGTGGGGTTTACCTTTGTCTGCTAACAGCAGATGAAGCTTCTTATTGGCCAATGAGCTTTTTTTTTTACAATTATCTGTTCATTTCGTCAAGTTCTGCATAGTACCACTCAGTACTGTTCTCACACTAAGAACAAAACCTTTTGTGGCGTCAAGTCTGGTTTTCCAAAGTGTGTGAGGGTTGTATACAATCGCGAGCATATATTTTTGACCCCCTTGAATGCTCATTTCAGCTATATGAATTGTGGTACTATTCGCCTATTGCATATGCAACCCAACTTGATTAGTGGATTATCTTGTATGCATATCACCTCAGGATGTGCAATTCTTCCTCCAAACGCATTTTGCAGGGGAAAGAACGAGATCGTGTATTGCGGAATCATATAAATTGCAGGCGTTAGCATCACTTAGAGAAATTTTAGATAAAACAGGTTTAATTAGAAGAAATGTTTCTTGTATCATAGAGAAACTAGAAGAACGTTTTAAGAAGATATTTAAGAACTTTTATATTCAATTACCACATTTAAAAACGTAATTAGTCAATGTTATAACACTTTTGTGTGACAAGAAAATACTCTGAAAGATAATGAGGTATGGAGCAGAACACAAAAAAGTGAGATAAACATTTGCGCACAAAAAGTGAAATAAATGATCTCAAAATTACACAAAAATTACATTCAAATGTATATTATTCAAATATATCTCCCGTCTATTTTACACATTTTGCCAGAAAGGTTACAAAATGTAATTGGTTTAAGAGAATGCCCAAACTAGGAGCGGAATTCAAACCCGGGCCGCCTGATTCGAAGTCCAACACCTGAACCACTTAACTACATATCTCATGCAGAACTGTGTTCACCATAACGTAGTATCTATAGTAGTTACGGAAAAGTAGCGATTGAAAAGAATGCAATGGCATGTCTTTTTGTTACCTATGTTTATGTGAGGAGAAGTTCTGTGATTTTCAGTAAAAGAATCAGCTTCTTTACGTAAAACTGCAGCTTAATTACTTCTGTCATAGAGCACTGGAACCCCTCAAGATACTACATTATGCCTTCTCATAGCCATGCGTGAGAAATACCAAATATGGGCGTAATGTGGAAGTTCTGATGCCAATCCTGGGCGCAAAAAGATACATGTTTACATTGCAATAATACTCGATAATGTGTTTAGTTCACAATGCGCTTTAATGAGATTATTTCCATTGATTTTCTGCTGCGTAGAGAGTCTAATCTGCTGACAACTCAAGTGATGAAGGGAACACGGTGGCTCTGTTGGTAGAGCGCTCACCTCTGGTGCTAGGGGTCGTCGGACCAATCCCTGCTTATGCCATGTGGGCTTTGTGGTGGACAAACACCGTGTGCATGGATTTTCGCGCGGTGCTCTCGTTTCCTCTCACTTTCCTCATTCCACCAATTCATCAAATCATTATCCATACGGCCTAAAGGCCTTCAAATAAATTCAAATCAAAATTCAAGGGATGGAATTCGTTTGAAGGTATGTTGCTCCTTGCACTCAAGTCACCCCTTGATTTTGGATTAGATCCTACATTTCACGCAACGGAGTGCGTTTTGAAATAACGTTGATTTAAAAAAAACAGTTTATTTGAGCCCATGTGGGTTTTATTGGCCTTTTGGGGATTTCCTTGGGTTTTCAAAATAAAATGTGATTAAACGTAAACGTAAAGTTGTGCACAGACCTCAGTACCCCAGTCGATAACAGTTTGTCACAACTGTGGAATCCAGTGGGTGTGTTACAATAGTTGTTAGAGTGTTAGAAAGTTTAAATTTATACCGTAGTTTCTCGTTATAGAAGTACATAACATGTGAAAATAATATCGTAGAGTTCATAACAGATAGACTTCATAGCACGCTTCCCCATTTCTGTGTGCGCTAAAACTAAAGGAATTCTGTTCAGAGCAAAACTTACCTTGGTTTGGATAATGAAATTCAAAGTTCAAAGGCGATCTAAAATAATGGAAATAATTTGAAAATAAATGAATATGTTATTGTACCGGTAAAAAGGGACCCGAATCACATACAAAAGAAAAACATTTGTGGAGTTTGGAGAAAAACGACAAAAACTATCTTCTCTAACAGAGTAAGAATAGCTTTTTGGGCTATCATGCTATTGTTCTGGATCAGGACCATTTGTGATGCAAATCATACGTCTACCCCAGGGAGCCTGGAACAAGCAATAACTCAAACCCACCAAAAAAGTGACTCAGGTCCTTTTTACAATTACATATTCAAATATCATTTTAAAGAAAATAGGCAGCAAGCACTGATAAGTGAGTTGCTTAGAGCTGCAGGCGACCTCAGTGTTTAAGTATTGTGTCGAATAATGTTTATGCCAAGTTCGGTGCAGCTAGTTATAACTGAATGGAAACAATTTTAACAATTAGTTTTTAAAAATGGGCTGGCAACATTGAACTAGTGTACCAATCGGGACGGTTCCAGGGCCTTTGAGCAAGTCTATTAAGCCATTTCCAACGACACCTACGCATCTCTCTACACTTTGTAGTTCTTGAGATTTAATTTCAGGATACGGACAGACGCCAAAACCGGGATTAGAATGCTCCTTTTCTTATAGCTTCGCTATGAAGGAACCAAAAACTCATTATTGAGTATTAAAGATCTCTAAAGAGAGGTTCAAAGTAAGGTCTATGAAAAATGTAAACATTTAAATTATGTTTGAAGGCGACTAGTAAATATTGTCAAAAGATTTTCTCTTGTTTTAGCAATTTAAAAACAAGTCTTGTTTGATGTTCGTTTAACAAAAGAAATCATACGATCCTTTAGACACAGAAAGTTGTGTTCTTTTAGGTGAGAGCAGGTGTGTTACGAAGCGAAGCCTGATAGACATGCCAGGCGTTGACCTTGAGACGAGAACCTGTGGTAACATGAGTCATCTATAAATAAAGCTGTTGTGAGCGTATGAACAGAAGAAAACTACTAGTGTTTCCTTCTTTTTTATAAGCTTTCATTCAACTTCACTTGCTAGTTAGGGAGAAATTGTGTAAGCTAATTTTGACCCACTTCCACATAGCAGATCAACTTGAAACTTTGCACACATATGAACTACCGATGAATCTACAGGGTGGTTCTGGAAATCAGTAACAGGGTCACAAATCAGCTCCCAGTGCACAGAAATCTTTAAAACAAAAAATATTTAAATCAAAGTGAATCTGCGGAACCACACGGTGATGTTTCTGAAAACAGTAGCGTCTCGGGAATACCGGTACCTTTACGGAGGGAATAACTTCAAAATTTTGAATATAAAGTGGAAGGGAGGGAGACGATGTTGCTCCCGTTGAAACAAGCGCTAAATTTTGAACAACTTTTAGAGGAAATACTTTTCGATAGCTCATACCGTTTGGCAGCTAGAATACCTAGTTAGTGGTCAAAATTAATATGGTATAGAGGGTTTTCGGAACTTTTCAGGTGTTGTTACTCAATGGGAATAAAGGTTCCAAACTAAAGTGAAATACTAAATGGGTTATGCGGAATCAAACGGTGAAATTTTCGAAAACCGGAGCGTCCTGGGAATACTGTTACTGGGGGGCAACTTTAAAATTTTTAACAGAAACAATGGCTAATTTTGCTTTCTTTGAAATTTTAACAATTTTCAGATTAAATATTGTTTAAT
>JAGDQP010046848.1:0-15185 GCA_022664845.1 Lepisma saccharinum
GATGTAGTGAGGAGATTCGAAAAAAAAAAACATTAAATTCACTCGTGAACAGAAATTAGTTTAAAACGGATTTATACTCTGGGACATTCGCTGCACCGATCTACGTATAGCGTCACCATACCTTCTATGTATGAAATGAAAGAAAAACTCGATGTATATAAGTTAAAAAACTGTTATGGTTCTAAGGCTTTTATCACGGAACTTCTGAAGCTGCTTCAAATCATAAAGTTCGTGTAAACATTCATCGGTAGTCTACATCAATGTGAATTAGTTCCGAATTTTCATTCCATTAAAATTAACACAGAAAAATTGACAGACTCCGTGATGGGGACTCTAAACTGGAAACTGGGAGACACGAGTTTGGGTCCCGGTCACGCCGGCTGTCAATTTTTCTGTGTTAATTTCAATATTTACCGCACACAAGGTTCTTGTGGAAAAAGATACTACCATCTCATTTAATTCCACTGAAAGCGCCAATTGTCATTATCTCTCATCGTCTGCCAACTATGGGCCGCTTTGGTGATTATGAATTTTGTTAAAAAATAATTTTGGTTTAATTGCTTCATAGGTCTATATTTAGAGTTTCCCGTGTGTGACTATTGCAACTCTTTTTAAAACAATAGACTATGTCTATAAAAATTAAAGACATGATCGCAAAGCCTGCTCAGCAAAGCTTATAAATCCTAGAATTTTAAAGCTTAATAGAGTAGTGGGTGGGGGGAGAAAATTGTTAAACTGATGTTATAACAGCCCAAATGTGGTTGTGCATTTTTCATAAACCTTAACTGAAGGTCATATATGAGGTTTGAAGAGGAAACTGAAAAAGGAAGTGAACAGATATTAGTGTGATCTCTGGTAGCACTTGCACAATATACAAAGGATGTTTGGATGGAACATATCAAAAGAGAGCCTACAATTCCAAAGTGACTTGGACATTATTAACAAACTCTGCCAAGAATATTCATCAACTCGTCAAAATAAACGGAAGCAAGCTGTTGTATGCATATTGCAGTTATGCTGGAAGAAAAGCACAGACAAATATGTAGATAACAGGAGGGAGGGGCAATAACCCTTCTTTATGACGTGTAGGGTGTTTGCAACAGTGTCATCAAGGGGAAGATGGAGTTAGAAAATAAGTGAAGTTAGCATTTACAAGAAATATGAAGGGGTTAAAAGTGTGTGGATGTGGCAAAACACCTACGCTTTTCAATCTTGACATCAGCTAATATGTCTCTTAATCAAGAGAGCCACTTTCTCTTTCACTGAAAATCAAAGTAAACTTAAAGTGCACACAGAATAGAGTCTATGTCCCGAAATTAGATTACAATATGTGGTTTAGTTTTATCTTGATTTTAGCGCATAATAAAGTTAAATAAACTTTCCCTGAAATCAACATGAACTCCATCACATTTTTAGTGCATAACATATGAACTTCTGGTCTGCTAATATCCAATCCATGCACAAAAAGTTCAGTTAATAGTGGCAAACGTACGAAAAGAGATCTGAAAATGAACTGTACATAATGTGACCAACGGTAAAAAAATAAACTTAATGTGTACACAATATGCAATATGTATAAGAATCCAATGAAAGGACACAACGAGGACATAAAAAAACTCACATTTTTCAGTAAGTCCACGTAAAGTTTATATGCGTTCATATAAAGATCATTTTTGGTGAATTTTTTGTGTGCTTTTTGTGCCAGGCAACTTTCAGAGTTATAACTTCTTCAAAAAGGGATCTGCAGTTCTATTACCATTCAGATTAAATATTGCAACATGGTACAAAATATTCACCCTTGTTAACATGAAAACTGTAAACCCGTTTTCACCGTGCTCAGTTCCTTTCCTTCCCTTACGATTTAAGATATAATAATGACTAACTCTATGGCTTATGGAACTCGCAAGTTCATCGCCACAGTAACAAACGTTCGCCATTGGATTTCATCCTGGGCAACACCAAACCAGTTCTCATCACGAACATCTACTTCTCGAAGATCTCTTCTAATATTGTCCTCCCAACGACGTTTCGGTCTTCCCAATGCTCTCCTTCCATCCGGTCTTCCAAACAGGATAGAATATTATCTTCGTTTTCCCCGCATCCGAGCAACATAACCTTCCCACCTTAGTCGTCGCGATTTAATTATTTTTACAACATCTGGTGAATCGTACAGTCGCGTAACCAAAACTTTGATACTTTTTCCTCACAATGAGCTGTTCGCGTAATTAACACACTGAAAATGTCCTTGCTATTTACGCACTACACATATAGCATAAGATTTTAAAAAAAATGCTTTCTTGTCACGCGCACTTACAAAGGAAATAACAACGGATGTCACACACGAATTTTGGAAAATCTTTGTGTTATTTGAAAGTCCTTTACTATGTTGACTGTGCGAATTACAGATACCGAAATAAATTCTAAAGCAAATTATGAGTTTCTAAACTTTTCAATTAGAAAAAGTAGCTACAGAAGATGCTTAAGCTGAAGGATTAATCTGATTATAACTGTTATAACTTATGTACTATTTACATAATAATAATAATAATCATCATCATCATCTTAGTTCGTATCAGAGGAAGTATTCTTACTTTTAAAAAATGAATTTAAATACTACGCACATGCACACCCTTTGACTATTTTATATGTGAGAAAATGTGCTAGAGCACCTCCATCAGCTAATCCGAATGAAGATTTCGTACCTAAGAACAAGTTTCAATTTTAGTGCAGAGTTGGATCCCCTTTTCTTAAAATATTACTTTAATTCAACCACTATTCCTCGTATAACCGTTTCCAGCAAATTTTTGCTCGACAACAAAAGATTTTAATCTCTCTGCGATTCGGCAAAACAATATTTATCCATCGCCTGATCACTCGACGAGATGCTATTGAATCAAACTGAATGACGCGTCCATAAAAGATTTCGATTCAAGTCTTTGAAGATAAAAAAAAAGCCAAACAAAAGTTTAATGCCGGCAGCAACAAGTGTCAGAAAACAAGAAACGTAGTTGATGAAAATATGGGCAACACCCAACATAAAACGAGCTGACGAACTGCATTAACAAAGAAATAAAATCTCATTTTCATTCTTAATATGCTCTTGAACAACAATGAAAGCTAACATCCAAAATATTCCTGGGATGTTTATATATATATATCCATCTACTCATTTCATTATTTTTGATCTCGGTGGCAACAGGTTCGTCAGAGAAAGGGAGAGAAAAATGGAGAAAGGTTGGCTCTCTTCAGTACCCGTCACGCAAAGAACAGTTTGTGTCACGTGGGAGAGGGGAAAGAAAAAGACGTCTCTCTGTCATGCAATGGAAGAAGCGTACGTCCCCCCCCCCACATACACCCAACGTAAAAAAAATGAACAAGATAAATGGTAGCATTATGTGGTTCGTTTTTATCAGGTGGGCGTGCAAATGAATAAAACGCAAGTGCAAATGGGGTTGCAATTTTAAGTTTCATTATTATCTCAAGTAATTACTAAACATATCTCAAAATCTTTTTTTTTATCCCTGGAATATATAAAGATCAATATTCACTGACTTCACTTAAATTAATCACTATCTAGAAATGAAATAGTGCAAATTAGTCAGAACTTGCAACTCAGTGAGGTTTTTTTTAAGTCAAAGCTTTCTCGTGCAGTGAGATAGCCTACAAGTTGGCATCACAAATTACTGTACAGTACGTTGGGTTGCATGCCTTTAAGGGGCTTTTATAAAAATGAGCGCCTTACGCTACAAAAGATCAACCTCTCTTGCTCAGATTGATTGATCGAATTTTTATTAACGACCCAAGGATCTAAGGACGGGACCTACAGTTTTTCTCTTGTAAAGTGGGCTCCGAACCACTCCATTCAACAACCAATATCCTTTCAAGACGCTTTGTTATGCATTTCACTTTTTGTCTTGCCTTAGAACACAGGGAATTCTGCATTCTTAAATGTGTACGCATTTCATCCTGAACGTGCAGAAACTTTCTTGTCTGGCCGTTAGATGTATCTAAGCTCGAAAGCTTATTTTCTTAAACTGAAAATGATTGGTTCAGCATTCCTGTTAGCTGCAATATGGCACTGCGAACCAATCACAAGCACGAATTTACCAGAATGCATAAGAAAATATGCTATTCAGCTCAGAGACATCTATCAGTGAGAAAAGAAACTTCTTCGAATGTAGAAAAATGTGTACATATTTATCAATGCAGGCTACATCTCTATATGATTATCTGTGAATGGAGTTTATTTATTTTAATCCATGAATCGAATGACTAGTGACGTAATAAACTATAGTCACCTTTTCGAAAGTTTGGGTTCGATTTGCTACGATGAAAGGGCAGTTACTACTGCTTAAATAGCAGGTAGAACTGACAGTACATTACGATGTTGTCATTTCCCACTCTGCCTCACCAACGTCTATGTCGATGAGGGTGATTCTTAATCACTTTGCGGTAGAATATCAGACGCGTAAAGTACCACCAATTACGTTACGTAATGAACACAGACACTTAAAGAAATAAAAAATGGCTACTGGGTAATGACTACCACTAGATGTTACTATGTACGCTTAGGAACGTTTCTCTTCGGTATGTTGCTTTAAGTGCTTATGGGCTTACCAGGTCTAATCTTTCGAAATTAAGAGTATAAATACTGCGTTATTCTTTAGCTAGATATTGTATTAATTGTTTATGTCTGTTTGCGTGTGAGCATGTTCATAATTTCCATTGAAGTAAAAGACATCTAGAATCTCACTAGGCATATGCAGACACTAAATATTCTAAACCAGTCCACGCTGCATATTGGTAAAAAAACGTCGTATGGATCGGGATTGGAGAGGGTCTGGTGACGAGATCCATTGTAGCTTATGTCTTCTCTTGTTTGTTTTGAACAAGTCACAACTCGACGAATTTCTTAACAGTATTTGGAACAGAGGGTTTGGCAATCTTCCTGTCCATGAAGTTGTGCTCGCGAGGGGAACGTTATCCTCTAACTGAGATGGTTCCCAATTGCAAGCGCTGCCCTTCTAACATTAATGACATAAATCAGAAATAAGAATGGAAGAAAAACAAGCACAAATAATTGCTTACAGTAAAACGTAGGGCGGTGCCAATGACAATAATGTTTACAGTGACACCAAGGTAAATTATTTACATGGACAAGTTAGTCAAAGGGAAAGGATATGACAGTTTTGCAGTTATCAGACTTAAGAAAGGTGGCCGGTAAATCAAGGTAAACGGCCTCTTTACCTGATTTCGTTGGGGCACTAACCTGTGTACCAAACAGACGGACAAAATTAAATTAAAAGAAAGGATAAAAACTGGGGATCCGCTAACAACGAAATTGAAAATACAGCAGTGTATGACATGTCTGAGCAAAATATTGTACGCAGTGTAAAGAGCTCTTATGTGCTTCTGCTAATATGTGGCGACCCTCGATCGGTTAGTCGCAACATATCTTACCCTTTCTCCTTTTTTATGTCTTCTTTTTCTTTTTGTTCGTGCTTTGTCGGTGATATTTTTTATTCTTTAGCTGACTTCGGCTCACTTCAAAGTGTTTTATTTGTCCAGATCTCAAATAAGTCGAACCATTCCGCTTATCTCTTTCAGTGTTGTATTGACGGGATTTTATTTTTTATTGTTTCTTCATTTTATTACTTAATTATTCTTTGCATATTTAATTGCCTTATTTTCTTCAAAAATTTTTCTTTCGTTTCAAATCATAAATAAATTTAAAGATCTCATTGTTGATTTATTTCACTGAGAATGTTAAGTGGTTAGGCCACACACTCTTCCTCTTTTCGTTTCTGGTTTCCTCCTCCACTCTGATTGGCTGTTGCCGAGAGAGAGAATTCAGATATAGGCGTCGAATTGTAAGAGCTGCAGTAATAACGGCTGCCATCAAAAATTACTCATGAAATAAATTTGTGATGCAGCCCAGTATTTTGAATTTAATAAATATGAAAAGCAACCTCGTCTGATATATATACATATTTGGTAGCCGTCTCCGTTAGATTCTACAAGGGGGAAAGCTGAATTAATACTTGCTGTTTGGCGCTTTCATCTTCCATATTGGTTGAAACTGGAAGCGGACGACGAAGAGAAGCATATGGTGGTTTGTCAGTGTATGAGGTGATTTTGTGTTTATATGTGGTGTGCAGTGGTTCTTTTCTTTCGTTTTCTTAAATAAAAATAAATATAATCATCTGTGGTTCTAAGCCCCTTTTCTACTGTGAATGTGAAGTAATTTAGTGTCCAACAGTAAGTCAGTGGTTTGTTTTTCTAGTGGAAATACTAGTGAAGTGGAAATGTTCGCTCAATTTGGTAGGCATCGGGGGTCGGTTTACACTTAGGTATGTACGGTTAGTGTTTAAAAAATTTCTCATTCTCTCTCTTTGAAATCAAAGTCTGATTCACATATGTTTAGATAGTGAAATTACAGCACGTTAACATTGGTTCGAAAGTGCTGAATATTTTTACCTTGCACTATAGTTGATGCTACTTTTCAAATGAACGTTATATTCACACTCAGTATTGTTTGTTCGTTTTTTTTTCGGAAAATTGGTGTGGTTTAAATTTTTTGATATCTCTATAGTATGTCCGTTTTGTTAACCGGAAAATTAACCGATTCGCAATGTTTTATTTCGATTACAAGCAAAGTTCAAAACTCCTTCGTTGCTTTCGCAAACCGTAAGCCAGTCCGATCCATAGAATTTCGTTCTGTAAATTTATACCTAACCCAACTATAGTGTATCATGACTGTATTATCAAATTGGAGGTTAGGTTGTGTTAAGTTCAAGAATGGAAAATACATACGAAATATTTGACAACGAATTTGGCATTTCAAAGTTAAATTTCTGCCCAGTAATTAATATTTTTCGTAGAACGAAATGTTATGCTTCGGTGATTGTAGAAATGTTGTTTAACTGGGCCAAAGTGTAGAATGTCTAACCATATTTGGAAATTGAAAGTATCCTAATCTTTTGGAAAATATGTGCGTGAAATCTTGTCTCTTCTCATAGGCAGAGCATTTCTGTAAACAATTAATTTACCATCTGATATGTGAAATTAACAGCATCTTTAAAAACGCGTTTTGATGTGCTAAAGATTCTCTTCAGAAACTTTTTTTTTTTTTTTTTTCACGAAATTCAGCAATCAGTCTTTTGCATTGCGTTTGTTATTCTTAAGCAAGAATAAATTATATTTGACCAGATATTCCTTGTGTTAAGGGTTTTATTAAGATCTGGGTAGTTTGCCATCACTGTGGTATTGCTGTAAAGGTTCTTGGTGTTCCACCTTTTTTTTCTTTTTGAGAGGGGGGGGGGGTCTTGGTGTTGTAGGCTTCTGCTTTTTGCGAACTTTTCTGAGTTTTGGCACTTCTCTTCGGGCTTCTTCCAAGCATGCTTCTTGGTTCTAGACTAGTGCGTGTTTTGTCTTCGATGGTCTAGGCTGAAGCAAGGCACTGATGGGTAGGTACCCGCCTTGTCTTCAGGCCCGATTGTGCCCTCTCCTGTGGCGTAATATAGGCTTGTCTACCAGGTAGGTTTTGCCACGTTACAAGAAGTTTTGGGTAAGCCCCCTTTTAGTCAACAGGGCGCCCCTGGCCTCCTTGTTTGTCTTTGTGTCTACCTGCCTCTGAGGAGAAAGCCCGGACATTACACACTGTAACAGGTGAAATGTCATTTTCACTATTGTGCGAAAGCATCAACTTAAATCCAGTTACTGTAACACACACACACGTACGTGGATTGTTATAATAATGGATGAATAGAAGTAAATCTAAATTTTTTAGTGGAAGAAGAGCCTTGCGTAAACTTCGGCAAACTACGAATACAATAAAATATAATTCAATCCAATAGAATTACACCTTACATGGAACAGGCTATTGATTGATTGAATTCTTATCAACCTCACAAACGAGCTGGTGAGATTCTAAGGACGGAACCTACAGTGTTTTGCTCAAGTTGGCTCCAAACCACTCTGTTCAATGTACTTCGGCACGAACGGAACTCGTGACCACGCGCACAGAAAACGAATACGCTAACCTCTCGACTACTCCGAGGTTGCCACTCTTTTCATGGTCGATGTACTCACTTAATTTCGCCCACGGATTTTCTTCAATCTTAATAGAAGGATGCTGGGAAGAAGTCGAGAATAGAGGCCGATAAGAATAAGCGTTAAGGACCAAGGCAAGCACATTCACTACATCATCATGCCTTCCCTTCCGCCTTAACGTTTTACTGTCTTCTTTAATTACGTTCATGAGTTGCATCCATGTCCTTCCTTCTCCCTTTTTCCCCTTCAACAATTTTTCTAATTGTATTCTTAAGTGTTCAATATCTGATTGAACAATGTTCTATCTAAAACATGACCTTTTACATAAATTGAAAATATAGAAGAAAATTGGTGGCCAATCTAGCGAGGAACTGAAGTCCGGACCCCCGATGCTGTGTCCACCGCTCTACCAATTAAGCTACCAGGCAACACGACCGAATTCAATGCAAAGGATGTGTTCCTCTACCGTCACCTGGTACTTTAATTGGTGCAGCATCCAAGTACCAGTCTACAGGTAGAGATATGATGCCCCGCTAAATTGGCGACCAATTCTACTGTGCATTTTTCCAACACTGTTCTAATCAGCTTCGTCCCCTCTTCTATGATATCTTCAGCATTGCTCGTCTCTCCACTATTTCTCCATTTATACATAATTATGTGATGTCAAATCATAATGTTCCTAAGACAATGTTGAAGCTGATGGTTACAGGACATGTTAAAAATGACCACCTGTTTCTGGAACATAGTCATACCCTGATATAACGACACTAATGGACTAATAAAGTCATTAGTAACTTTCGTATTGTTACCATGCCAACCGCCAAGAACATGCCCAAACATAGCGCTTAAAACTGTACTGGGGCTAGGATAGCATTTGGGTAATGAAAATTAATGATCTTGAAAATTCCTTCATCATGATTATCATCATCATCATTACTGTTTTACTGTTGTGCCAAAAGCGGCAGGTGCTTCAAGCTAAGCTAAGTCCTCTCCATATACACCAATCTTTCGCTTTCCACGTTGTCTCAGCACATTCCTTAATACTACCCTCCATATTGCATACACATTTTTCCTCCTCCTCTGTTTTCTCTTAACGTCACACCTCAATATATTTCTGCGAGAAGATGCTGTCTCGATTTCAGTTCATGCCATGTGGGCTTTGTGGTGGACAAACACCATGTGCGTGGGCTCTCCCGTTTCCTCCCATTTCTCCTATCATCCATATGACCTGAGCCAAACTTGCCTAAAGGCCTTGAATAAAATTCAAATTCTCTGCGCAGGTAGTGTCCTAACCATTTTCTTTTTCTCTTCTTTATTGTCTCAAGTAGTTTTCGTCTCTCACCTACTTTCTTCAGCACTTTATCATTATGCATGTTGTGTTCAGTTTATTTTTTCAATTCTTCTCCACATCCACATTTCAAACGCTTCCAATTTTCTTTCTTCACTACCTCATAAATTGCACGTTTCTGCTCCATAGAACACAATACTCTTTACAAAACATTTAATCATTGCTTCCCTCAACTCTTTTTTCATTCATCTCTTCACTCAATTTCAAATTTCTAATAAGTAAAGTTTTCAAAAAGAAACCTCCTCGTATTTGGAAACTTTTCTCTAGTGATATTTATTTACAAGTTTCTCCTTTGTGATTAACTTTATTTACATTTATCTCAGCTTATGTATAACTACAGAGTAACTGTGATATAACGTTAGTTCGTTCCTCTCTGCAGAAAGTAGTCCAGTTGAATCTCCCATTGTTAAAAGGAGATATGTGCCATTTAAAATACATAGTACATATCTCCTTTTAACAAAGACCGATTCAATTGAGGTTTCAATCTCCAAAAAGGGCCATATCTCGATTTAATCTATAACTGTAAACTTGATTTTGCTTTCTTGAATTCTAATCCTATCACTGTAACGTAGAAATGCCTTCCAATCTTTGCTAAATTGACAAAAGTGAATTAGAGTTATGCTTAATTGTCTTTTCAACATCGCTGTCGAACTTATATATTCTTATTTACTGATTACACTAAGATGTTCCTTATAGATACTCAACTTTTCTACTTCATACCTACTTTTCTAAAGAATGAAAAAATCCATTAACTTGTTATTTAGTTTGTTAAAATATTTTCAAACCTGAAACCACGATATAGCTGCTGACAAAATTATCTTATATGCATCTCATAAACGAAAGAATGGTAGGTGGAGAAATAATAATCATAATAATAAAAAAAAATCCGAAATGTTTCGAAAGAATCATGGAAGTAATTTTAATTAGTCAATCTGCGATGATTTTCTTGGGTATCTACACAACGGCCGCGGTGCTACTACCAAGCTTGGAAGTACCCAGGAAACATTACATACTCTCAGACTCGGTCAACCAAATCGCTGTCCGGGGTTCAGACTCTTGAGGAGATAGGGGTGGAATGAATCCACTGAAACAGAGACCACAAACGAAAGACCCATCCTTAGAATTTCTCAAGCTCCTTTAGAACTATTCAATTGCTATGATTGAAGCTTTTTTTTTTTAAAAAAAAAGTAATTTAGTTTCATGCACTGAAAATTAAATTTTGGAGCTGATTTCTTTTTGGGAAGAGAAAAGTTTTTTTTTTTTCAAAAAAAAAAAGGAAAAGGGTAAAACTATTGTTATCCATATATTAGAATTTCCGAATTCCCCTGTTTGGAAACTTTATAACTTAAATCGCCTCCACTTAAAACCGTGGTAACTTAAATAAATCATCTTACTCTTTTTTTTTTAACTTTTCTCTTTCTTAGAATTCACATGAGCATTGCTTTCCAGTGTTAGGAATACGATTTCAGTTTTGGATTGCTGCAGTTCAAAATAAACGCTCTTGTGCAGTTCTGCTCGAGTGGCTCTGTACGTCATTAGCAAATGAATCCTTGGACATTATCCTGTAGAATAGCCTCGTTAATTTTTGATAGCTTACTCTTGGTTCAAAACAAGACACAAGTTGAAGTTTGTCTTCGTCATCGAGTCAAGCTTCCTTTGAGATTCTACCTAGACACAACGGCTATGTTATTTGAGGTCAACACTGCTAAACTGATTCTGGAACTCTTGCGTAGCCATGTGGTTCCCGGGCTTGTCTTCA
Organism: Lepisma saccharinum; assembly: GCA_022664845.1. Lineage (NCBI taxonomy): Eukaryota > Metazoa > Arthropoda > Insecta > Zygentoma > Lepismatidae > Lepisma > Lepisma saccharinum. The sequence continues at coordinate 11,160 of JAGDQP010046848.1, forward strand.
ATGCGAGGGCTCCCGGGTTCTATTCCCGGTGGGAGCTCTATTTCATAGTAACGTTTCGATTGCTTATGCCCGGATTGCTGGTGTGGGTTAGTGTCAGGAAGGGCATCCGGCCGTAAAACATCTGCCAAAACCAAAACCTGTGGAATACGCTGACCCCATCTCTCACATGGGAAAACCAGCGGAGACAAACACACTGCTAAACTGGTTCTGGTTTTCAGAGCGAAGCCTCAGCACAAATACTGTCTCCAATGTGTCGCATATTCAGCTCATCTCCGAGAACAGGGCCCATAGCCTACCCAACCAATATCGCACATGCAATTGATGGTATGATATCGATCTTAATCTTCGTGCAAGGCCTATTCCAAAATCTATTCCACCAATATTACCCGAATCATTAATGGTACGACGTTTATCTTTGTAAATGAACTATGCCACACAAATATAGTATATGACATTGATGATACGCTCTCTACTTTCGTGTATGGCCTGCCGATTTTTTGCAACATTTTCTGGCAGTTTGCTTCAAGATCGTCCAAGAGTTCCTTATGGTCTACAGCATGGCAGACGTAACGATACATACTCCGAATTTCCAATAAAACGCTTCATTGCGCTCTGTATATCCTTTGTTTGCGCCTATCTTTGTATCGTCCTCAACTTTTCTCCAGCTTTTACTTATAACATATCTATAAGAAAAAAAAAACATCAGAAAGACATGCAGCTATGCGTAAATCTGTCACAAGCACCTCCTCACACTATCGACAGGCTCAGACCATAGCCACCTGTTTGTCCCATAAGTCAAAATAATGTAAGTAATAATAATAGAGATACAAATTCTATATTCCTGGAATACATTTTTGCGTGAATGTTCAATAACCTTTTTTTGGATGGAAAATTTCCACTAATGGAAAATAATTTAGGAGCTACTACAGATGGTTGACTTTCCTCCGCTTTCGTCCATCTACAAACTGTCGTTTGTTTCGATATTCAGCATTATCTATGCAAAAGCTAGTGAAGTAAAATCAGTTTTCTAGATATCTGCCTTAATGAGAGAAACTGACAACACAACTGGTTCGTAATGGACGTAAAACACTACTTGTGGGGAAAAAAACAATAGACATCGCAACACAAATAAGCATAAACGAAGTATTTCAGATCACAGTCATAAAAAAAGAAAAATCCTCAATACTTACAGGGATAATCTAAAAAAAAAATCCATACTTTTGTTCATTTTATTTTCACGGAACGTATGAAGACACTACAGGATGCTAAATACTACACTTTTAGGAGCCGAGTTAAGTGAATTTAGAGATTAGGAAGTAAAATACAATGTAAACAAGTCACCATTTCTTGTTTATCGTTTAATTTTGTAACATTATGCACTTCATACTAGTCTAACTGACATTTACAATATTTTATCGTGTTTACCGCGAAATTAATAGGAATAGATTATCATATGTTGTAACTTGTAAACCTTAGTCCGTTTCTTATCTACCATGAAAATTAGACAACTAAACATTGATTTGTAAGAGAAAATCTAGCCCAGGATCCTTGTTTCTTTTTGCTTTAAGTATGTACAAAAAATAATAATTTGTGACAGAATTTCTGTTGATCCGAGCAAATCAGGTGTTTAACCTGTGACCCTCGAACTACACAGCCGACAAGAAAGAAATCGTAAACTTACCTTGATGAGGCTGGCGGAGATGCTGGAGCACGGCGATACCACGGTCTTCAAACAGCGATCGTGTACAACAAAGTTGCACACTGGAAGAGAAAGAGAGAGAAAAGAAACATAATTATAACATACCATACCATTTTTTTTAAAGTTACCGTACATGAACAGATTAACTTTAATGAGTCAAGCCTGTATGTTAAAGCCAAGGAATAACAAGGGAATCTTCATTAGTGTCATTACTTTAGCTAAATACTTTTTCTATTACAACAGTTTATAATGTTTTGGATAGCATCAAGTAGTTTCTGTTTTGTTCGTAGTATCGAATGTTATCTTATTCTCACGCGCAGTCTCGTCTATCTATGTGCGCAATCTTACCTACCCTAGTAGCGGAGAGATTGCGCAATTTAAGGTTTGAGAAATCATTATTATTATTATGCATACAATGAATTATAACAAAGAATGATAGTATGTAATTGTGTATAATATACTAACGAATATATTTTGCAATTCTTGAAAAGTTTGCATAAAAATTGGAATTTTAGTAAATTTTTCCTGAATTGTGCGCGCTCTCTCCCGACTTTACCTTATACAGGACATAGGTTTTTATTACTTTTTTTTTCACACGATACCCTATGTGACATAAATATCGAAATTAACACAAAACAATGACAGTCGCCGTGGACATGACTTGAACCCGAATCTCCCAGCTTCCAGGTAGGCCTAATTACTTGTCAAGCTATTATATAATTTGTGACGAATGTATCGATACATTTGCGTGCCTATATTTCTAAAACTATGTATATTTTCACCATTTCTTCAAAACAAATGTGTTCATTATCTTGTTTCGTTCTCATGAATTCACTCTTCAATTTGTTAGCATCACTTTCCAAATATTCTGAATGAGTTTGCGCTTTTAAGGTCTTAATTTCCATTTTATTACAGATATTTCTACCTAAAAGCTGCAAAATTAAATCCAATATCACAAGTTAAAAAAACAAAAAGAAAAAATTAATAAATAAATTCTTTGGAGCAATGTACGAGGAGTGGTTCGAAAGTACCACTCATCTTGTTGGGCTGAATTTGGCGTCAGAGGAAGTTTTGAGCACAGCAGACTTCTCAATAGAGGTTCGTAGTTTCACTATGCTGACAGGCGCTACGAACAGTAAGTGTGCCATACGAGCACTTCAAAGTTTTGTATACGTTAGAAACGAATGTAGCTGCCTGAGAAAGTTAGTCGTAAATGCTTAAAAAAGAAAAACTTGAACTAATCGCAATAAGATAATGGGTTAGGCGTTTTAAGAGTGAGTGCGAATAGTGACATTGTTGATAAAGCTCGAAAAGGTCGGACAGTAACAATAGCGATCGTGACGACAGACAAACGTGACAACCGGACCAACTCACTGATTAAAAAAGGACTCTCGCATCACAAACAAGTGAATTCTATACAGCAGTAGGTATAGGAAAACAAGCAATGACGACACTTATAAAATGATTACATGAACACAAGGTTTGTTTCCTATGGGTACCAAAAAGCCTGACAGAGGATCGCAAAGAAGCCCGGAGAGTCACCTGTACGGAATTTCTTTAGTGCTACCAGATAGGCAGAGATCATTCTCGTCATGGACAGTTAATGGTGGTGCTACCATAAACATTTGTGAAACACCGATGGATTTCCATAGGATTCACATTTTCCACAAAAAGCAATTCAATCAGCAATCTTTGAAACGTGTAAAGTTAAAAAAAAACACCATTTTGAACTGCTTGTGTGACGCTCTCACGTAACGGACTGATGGAACTTAGTATGGTGGAACTAAACGGTTCTAGTTTCACTTTAATGAACGTCTGTAATTAACTTATCTCAAAAGAAAGATAAATACCGTTCCGCATACCTGAATACTCATCCTCTCGCAGAAACTATACAAACTTACATTAACTTCACCGTATACTCATCTACTACAGTCAAAATTAGAGTACAGTTCTGATGGTTGTGGAACAAACTGTCAAAAAGAATTACGCAATTTCTACTTTGCTCCAGGAAACAATTTTTCCAATACGATATGTAAATGGATACGTAAACATTATGCCAATCTTTAGTCTATATGATTACGCACAAAATGATATAAAGATAAAATTTGTGGTGTTATACTATAATATCTATGGCCGCATCCAATGCATTACAAATCTGTATTTCTACAATAAAATACGTATTTCAAGCGTGATACAAACAAAACAATGTAACCATGGATTCTTCGATTCTAATATACAGCAAGTAAATCGTGGTGATATATACTTTCCTTATATTTTAATGTATTTTTTTCTTTTTAACTACAACTTAAAGTGACAATAGTATTTTT
>JAGDQP010046849.1:0-15185 GCA_022664845.1 Lepisma saccharinum
TCAGTTAGTTAAGCAAATAGAGTAGGCATACCATTTAAACATCATGGCCTGAAGGAAACAAGCTACAGAAGAAGCGTCATGTGGAATTAAAAAGAGATGTGGAAATAGGACTTAAGATCAACACAGACAAAGCTTAAGCAATGTTAACAGAGCAGGAAACACAAAGGTAACTGAAGTTAGATGATGAGATCGAATTAGAACAAAGTTCAGATAGCTAGGAACGACCATAAGCGACAACAGTGATCAAATAGAAGAGATCAGTGCAAGACTTCCGGCAGCAAATAGAGCATTCCAGGTGTGTAAATATGAAACCGGAATTTGTGCATAGACGGCGTTAGCTGTCACTGTGGTTACCGTAAAACTGCGTCCTTGGCGCCACTTGCTTATTTTTACTGCTGATAACGATTTGCAACTCACAACCAGACAAGTTTCATGTCATAGTGTAGTGTTTAATAGCGTTGAACATGGCGCAATTTGTACCTACAAACTACGATGTGCGGACAGCATTGTTTTTTTTTTTTTTGTTTTTTTTTACCATTTGAAGATAACTGCTGCAGAAGCGCATCGCATGCTTGTCGAAGCTTACGGTGATCATGCTCTTGGTAAGTTACAGTGCTATGCGTGGTTTATAAAATTTAAAAGTGGCGATTTTGACGTGAGAAACGAAGAACATGGAAGACCACCGAAAAAGTTTGCAGACAGCGAATTGCAAGCTTTGTTGGATGAGGATGACGCTCAAACGCAAGAACAACTCGCGGATCAATTAAATGTGACACGAGAAGCAGTTTCCATACGTTTAAAAGCAATGGGCAAGATTCAGAACGTGGGAAAATGGGTTCCACATGCATTGACTGAATGACAGCAGGAAAACCGAAAAACCACTTGCGAAATTCTGCTCGCCAGGTACAAAAGGAAATCATTTCTCCATCGAATTGTGACTGGTGACGAAAAGTGGATCTATTTCGAGAATCCTAAGCGTAAAAGATCATGGGTAACTCCAGGAGAACCGGCGACATCGACTGCAAGACCAAATCGTTATGGACGGAAGACAATGCTTTGTCTTTAGTGGGATCAGAAGGGAGTGATCTATTATGAACTGCTTAAACCTGGCGAAATCGTTAATACGAACCCAACGTTACCGACAACAAATGATAGATTTACATCAAGCTTTGCGTGAAAAACTACCAGAATATGACCAAAGATAACATAAAGTGATTATGCTTCACGATAATGCACCCTCCCACACAGCAAAAGCGGGCAAGAAAACGATTGCGACGTTTGGCTGGGAAATCCTTCCGCATGCGGTTTACTCACCAGACTTGGCGCCTTCCGATTTTCACTTATTTGTATCCATGGGACACACACTTGCTGACCAGCGCTTCACATCCTACGAAAATGGCTTGATGACTGGTTTGCAGCACAAGAGGTACAGTTTTTTTGGTCTTACATCCACACATTGCTGGACCGATGGCAGAAATGTATTGCTAGCGACGATGGCCGATACTTCGAATAAAATAGTTGTTAGCATTGTCATCCAATTACTGTGTCTTTTCTGTACATAAATTCCGGTTTCATATTTACGCACCTGGTGTTTGTTATTATAAACCATTTTCAGGTCCAAGTAAATAACGTGAAACACGAAACTAAGATGCTGTAAAACTCTCATCAGACATTGATATGCTTCGATAGTGAGAATTAGAGCCAAGGACGTGCCTAGAAGTTAGTTTTGGGGTGGGGTTTTTGGGTCTGAGGTCTGTCTGAGTGTAAAATTTACGTAAAGTGCATATAATTTTGCCAAAAATTATACTAATTTCACAAAAATTCTGAATATCGGGTGGGGGCCGCAAGTTCCCCTCTGCATACGTCTCTGCTTGGAGCAAAAGTATGGAGTGATGCAGGGTACTTTCGAAAGGAGGATTCTATGAAGAATATATGGACCTACACAAGAGAATAGGGATTTAAGAATCTGACGGAATGATGCGGTGTACGGAGTACACAAAGATCTGGATGTGGTGAAGGAGATAAGAATCAAAGCTATGTAGGCCTACAGATAGCGCCTACCCGGTCATATAATTTATTCTCCAAATATCTTTGTGGACCGATTTGGATGGATAGACCGATTTGAGTACAGGTTACTTACAGAAAATCATATTGTCTTTACGTTACAGGAAACTAATCAAACCGATGTATCCATTTCGTAGTTACTTGGAGAGGAAATTTTACGTCTGAGTACAAACTTTTGACGCAGACTGCAAAAGAATAAATTATAGTAGAATTCCAAAGAAGATCTTGAACTGAATGTTCCACAAAGCAAGACTACAAACCAAGAATAAGATGTGAGGAGTCAGTTCGCACAGTTGCTAGGGTAAAGGAATGGAGGAGGACAGCAATGGATGAAGACAAATGGAGGCGAGGACTGAAGAAAGCCAAAGCCCACTGAGGCCTACAGCGCTATGTAGGTAGGTTTCGTTTCAAATCAGTGCTTTTAAATGAAACACGGTACAGGTTCGAACAGATGCGTTCTTATATGATAAATCTTAGTAACAAATAATTTCTGTTGTTGCTGTATAAAACATTTTGGAAAACTCACTAATACGAGCCATCAAAATACTTGTAAAGACAGTATTATATAATAGGAAGTGGGTTGTTTAAAGTCACTAAGGCTGGCCAAAGTCAATGATGCTATACACCGAAAAGTGATAAACTGGTAAGTTGATAATCATCTGCAATGTCCAAATTAAGACCACTGGCATTATAAATCTTTGTTGGCCATTTTGTTTGAGTTAACACGTTTGACTTGTCCAGAAACAATAACTTTAAAAGCGAAGTATTTCAATACATCAAATGCTTGTGTACAAAAGAAAAGTTCAAAATTTTACTCTTAACAACATACTTAATTGCCTATGAAAGGTCAAATTAATTTCATTTTACACGATACAAAAGAACCATTGATGTCTTGTTTTTCTACATTAACGAGATGAACCAAAAATGCGTATGGAATAGTTAAACAAAAAACGCAAACGTTCGATCTCCTCCCGCTGTTTTGCATGATCTTCAGGTTATTGACTGGTTTGAAAACCTGCCCGTTAGTCGCGAAGGTGTAACTAATGAATGAAGTGAAGGAAGATGCTGAGTGCCGCGGAGAGGCTAATGGGCAACAGCTGATCGGTGAAGAGAGCTGTAAATAGTGAATAAGTTACCTGCCGCGCTGTGGCGGTACCTCCATCGCTTTCCTTCTCGTTCCTCAATCTATCGATTGTTGTTGGGTTTTTTTCTGTCCTTTTATTGTGTCAAGTAGTGACTTAGGGAAGAATAAGTATTATATCTTCTTCCTCGTCTGACACTTAACCTTCATTACTTACTGCCTTTGACGCATAGTGAAGGTCTTCAAGCAAGGTAACATTCGCTTTTTTTTAATCAGTCTCAAAAATGTATATATAATTAAGCAATGGCATTAAGTTTGTGCATGTATTGTAGCTCTTCAATGTCTCAGACTGTTAAGAAGTTGGTATTCTGTGACATATCAGTTTGTTCAGCATAAACATGGACTGCAAAGTCTTCACTCAGAATTTTGATATAAAAATTGAAGTCGTTCGTAAGCAACATTATTCAAAACCTGTATTTTTTATTTAAGAAAAAAAAAAGTGCTGAAATAATTATTTTTAAAGGTGTACATATAAACATATAAGGTTATCAATCAGCAGCGCATTTTAAAGTTTTTTTTTAGTGAAGATTAAAAAAGCACCTAAATTTATCAACATCATTAGTATTTGATTTCCGAAAAGTGTAACAAGAGCATGCTAGTTTATAACACCTTAAGAATTACAGTGGAATTTATGATGCACTGATTAATAACGATGAGGTTTTCGAAGGAAATTGTTAAAATGTGGCAGTGTGTTTTTATTTAAAAAGAAAAAAGAACTTCAAAGTATACACTTGCTTTTATTATTTATTTATTGTTTATTTACTTATTTATTTTTAGGGTCAGAGGAAAAACCAGGAATGTCCATTTTCGGGTTATGTGCTTTTTCTGCTGGTGAAACGTCCTACTATTGAACGGAACATCCCTTCCGTGCTGAAACGTAGAAATGTCCATGGAAAAAGCGTCAAAAGAATTGGCGAACTCATTGCTTTGTACAAGATTTTCAACGTTTTAAACCGTTTTTCTCGAAAAAACACATTCTTTGTCTTTTCACCTTACCTTTCATTTGGTTGTTTGTATGTTTTTTAGCGGTCGATTGTAGAACTGACCCTAAGAAGCTGTACTGATGAAACAACCCGGGTTCGAGACCTCACACTTGACTATTCTGACTGGAGGGTTCTCCTCGTTCAATCCAGAGCTGAAACTGGTCACAGGGTCTTTCGGGTCAGTTTTCGGACCGGGTCTTTTCTTGTGACTCGGAGGACGAAGGAGAGATGTAACTGTTGCGTTTGAACCGACTTTTTACCTGCGATGACTGGGAGCAGGATTGTTACTTCCCAGAGTATAAAAAATACGACGCCGAAAAGTTCCTAACAATAATAATAATATAGGGAAATCGTCTCATATCCTCGGAAAGAACAAAAGTGCCGCCGGAGGTGTGCAAATCCCTCCCCCCCCCCTCTCGGAAAGACTATTCTGAAAGAATTTTGTGCTTGAAGTATGAAATTGGATAAAAGCATTAAAATATTTTTGAAGTTCCCGTACTCACTTCAAGCAGAATCTGACATATTATAATATTGATTGATTCTAACCACAGGTTACCGGGGCAATTGGGTCAAGATTCGATCGTCGGGTGAACTCAGTCTAGTGATTTCGGCCAAGAGTCATTCCGGGTCAACAAAAGTTACCCATTTTCAGCTCTGGTTCATTCGTCATAGCAGAACTAATGGTCGTTTAAATTCAGATCTGGACCTTTACCTTGGCATCTTTATGGGCAGAGTGAAGAGTATTCACAATGACGGGCTGTAGCCCCAAATGCTGTAACACCCCATGGCTAGTTAAAGATGCTAAAAAAGTAAAGTGTTTACTAAGGCGTTGTGACTTTCTCTCTTTTCCTTCTCTTCAATTATTATAGGAGCAGTAATAAATGCAGTAGTCTCGTTCGTTGGCCAGCTGTGTTGTGAATTGCTTGTGTTTGGGAATATACAGTAGTTGCCTTTGACGTTACTGCAGTCAGGTGACTTTTATTCACGTTATGAGGACGTAAGTCCCTTCCTTTGTAAAATTTAGAAAAATTAGCGTACGCCCCTTTGGAACAAAGATTTGGCGACGTCGGCTTTCAGCGACTTACGAGAGAACATTCCCGACTGATTAGCCGATATTTAAATTAAATATTTTTTTCTCACTACGTTTTAACCTGTAATGCACGAAAATGACATAAGAACTTGCTACAGTGAGAGCAACAAATGAAAGACTCCGTGTCACTTTCACAAAAAATTACAAAATGACGTCAAAACATCCTTACCAAAATTAAATTGCGTTCACATTTTCAAATTTACCACATTCCAATTTTGAGAATCCCTATCTTCTATTCAACATTCAAGTTATTTCAGGATTTAAACAAAGACCTAATAGGCCATCTTGAAAATAAGTAAGATTATGTTCAAGTGTTCAGAAATTCGAAGAATGTGATTTTTTTTCTCCAAAGCTATGTAAATATTGCGCTTTGTAAACCTTCTGTTAGTTCGTCCTAATCATATATTCTCCTCTCATGCTGCAAACAATGCAGATTTTGTGCGTCACATTGCGAGTTGGGACAAGTATTTAGCAGGAATGTGTTTACACTGATAAGATACGTACTAAATAAGGACAAGATAGCATCAATAAGAACTTTCGCTTTTGTGTGTGTGTTTATCGTTGATGACGTTCGTGTCTAAAGACATTTTTGTATATGAGTTCATATGGAACAGCAGCTAGATACCAATATACTACACTTTGTTCTTGAATAAAACTCATTATAACGATTTAAAACGGGATAGCTATTTGATTAGTTCAAATATACTAACTAGGTAGTCGTTCAAGAAGTTTCTAACCAGACTGCTATTTCATTATACTTATCCTACCTTTATTATTCATTATTTATTATTCCTTTCTTATTTGATAAACTAACTTTATACCATAAACGTATCAGTCGAAAGATGCTCAACATGGCCCCACTTACTAAAGTGAGAGCAAAGCTACAGAAGGAACTAAAGTAATCCATACAAATCAAATTGCAAAATACGAATAAATACAAGATCTGTCGTAAAAGATAATCATATTGAAAAAAAATAGCTTAGTAGTAGATAATATCATAGATGCTATGTAGTCTTCTTTCTGGAGAAGAAAAACTACACAAGGACTAAATAGTGTCTATACCATATATGTATATAGTACCACGTTGAGGATCACCAATACATTTTAGAAATCTAGCCAAACTCATTAGTGTTTCAATTCCGATCGAATACGTAGTCCTACCGTATCAACGATGGAGATACAAATTATAATTTTTGTAAGAAATGTTAATTTTGTAAAGGGAAACAGGTGTAGTTCTAATTTCCCTGTATTTGCTGGAGGAAAGAACATGAAACTAAAACAACTACTAAAACAAAATTTGTTTTTTAATTAATAATATGGTTCAGTTGGTCGTATTCTTTTACTTGAATAGGATTATTTAATGCTTTTACTCTTTTACTTTGAAACTTGAAAGATTCGGCATGCTGTGAGAAATTTAACAAAGCCTCAACTAATTGTCACAGTTAAGGATCGAATTTAAATAACATAGTAAAACCAAATTTCCGTTTTAAAATTTAGACTAACCTTACGTTTCGGTTTATAGATCCCATCTTAGTATACCGATGTGTTGTGAACCTGAATGAGCATTATTAATTCAATAAAGCTTTATACTGTAATAAGCAAAACTAGGAAAGGAAAGAGTGGAATTAAGATCCCGATTTGGGGAAATCAAAATATTGAATTTTCATCCAATTTATTATTATTATTTTAAAATTTAAGTGGAGCTATATGAAAATATTAAAGAACAAAATTAAACCTTGCGTCATGTATTATAGGTTTAACCGTTCTTTACTTGGAACGTCACATTACCTCTCAAAGGAAAGTTATTATGCCTGTTTATCTTTGTTTTAAGAACAAGTAACATAAATATTTCATTAATTGGTTATTTAATAACAAAAAAGGAAACAGGCTAAAAATCCAGGCCTTAGTAGTGACTCAATATTAGACATTAAATTTGCAACACTGTTCGCAGTCCACTTTGTTGCATGTTATTGTTAACTTCAGAATATTTATTACATATTCTCCTTTTGTAAATTTTTATTTCTTCTTTCGCTTATTTTAAAGCTTCTTTATTTTCCTGAAAATGTTTATAATTCAGACGAGCGAAATGTTTGTTAAATGTTTGTATTCCGATAATTATACGTATTGAAAATAAGTATGCAAAATTCTGTATTAGATAACTTTCTCATAGCTACAGCGTACATTATACCATGTACACATAGAGGTATAATATGTGCTGTTACGCAAAATACGGGAACAAGTCGTAATAAAGATGGGTCTAAAATTGTTTTGTTTGAAAGAACATGTTTTGAACCTTGACAACTTCAGTATAATATTTCCGGTAGTTACGGTTCTACAACGTTATGGGGCTACAAGCAGTGCTCGAAGTGGTGGCGGGGGGAGGCACGAGGGAGCACGCCGTGCCCTTACCTTTTTCATTTTGGATTTGGCGTAGCCCCTACCTTTTTATTAATGGGAGCTCATTGCCTTTACTTTCAATAGGCATTGCTATCACTAGGTCCAAGCGTACCCTTACTTTTCTAGCCCACTTCGAACACTGGCTACAAGGGTTTATTCTTTGAGAATCGATTTACGATTGCCATCAGTACAGGACAAGTATCATTAAGCGAAAAAAAAAAAAGAGAGAGAGAGAGAGAGAGAGAGAGAGAGAGAATAAGTAGTGCTCTGACTTCATGTGCAGGTTCGAATTACGGGGCACCAGTCTAAAACGTAAAGCGACTCCTGCTTATACGTCTATTTAAGCCAAGATTATAGATTAGCTTCACAAGGTATAAAATGTATTTTTTTAAAAAAAGGAATATTAGTTTTATTTTTAAAGTTGGATTTATGTAAAAACGAGCCAAAGTAACCCGCCCGTTGGTGCAGGGTGAGTAAAATACGTTGGCAACACTAATAGTCGTACTATTACTACTACTATTGCTAATAATAATAATAATAATAATAATAATACTTCTACAAATACTACTCCGCTTTAGAACCAATTATTTCAAAGAGTTTGTACTGGAGGTGATCGCCTGAAACCTATAAAACATTTACATCGTTTTCTTGAAGAGAAGAGAGTAATTCCCCAAAATTATATTTTACAATTAGAGTACGGTTGGATTTAAAAGGTTAGAAAGTAAAATGTGACCCTTTAGCTAGTTTAGCGTTAGTTTTGATGTATTTTGTCTTCATGGCAGGCACGCCCCAAGCCAGCCAGAAACTGTAGAGAAAGGGAGACTCGAAGGATTTGGGGGTACACGGTCCATCCGTCCATGAACCTCTTGCTGTATTATTTTACTTCTAATACTCGTTAGAAGTTGCCGTGGCTTAGGCGGTATCGCGACTGACTACGAATTAGGCGGCCCGGGTTCAAATTCCGGCGAGGACGCTGGGGTGTTTTCTTCAATGCTGCCATGCCTGCCGCTGTGAGGTGCAGTGCAGTCAACCTCCTATCAAATTGGGTTACAGAGTATCCTTGGTATTCCTGAGCACCTTACCTCACCTCCTGCCTTTGGTCGAGCATGAGTGTACCTTTACCTGTTTTTACCTTAATATACTCCTTGCCTATTACCACACAAATGTATGTTTTATGCAGGGCAAAGAAAATTTTCGGGGAAGGATCTCTCTTAACCCATTTTTGGCTGCGGAACAGTTTCATTATATTCTGACACTAAGTATTTGTTTTAATGTTTTGCAAGCGTTTAGTAAACAAAGTACCATTTCCTTGTCAAAATTACGGAAAAGAAGTTTTATAAATAGTGCATTATATCAAATACACAAATTCGGCGAGACAGAAAGAAAATGAAGATGTCACGATTTGTTTTATCCGTGTACCGAAAGGGAGATTAAATAAAACTGAAATATATTTATATCCGTCGTGACCCGCTCTCCTTCATGCGTGGTTTATTATTTTCTTAAGTTGAAAATTACTTAAATGTCCCTTTGTGGGTTTCTACCGAAGCACGTATATATGTTAAAAAAGAAGTGACAACATTATGGTAAATTCATATTTGTTTTTTTATGTCTGTTTCTGTGATTAAGTAATGTCAAGGAGCTAGATAGAAAGAGGAGATTGGACAAGTTAAATGTGTTATTTCTATTGTTATCGCCTCCGTATAGGAACCCAAACATTGTAAATCTCTTGTTTCCACCTCAGCTGTCATATTCATTCTTTATGTTCAAGGTTTAGGGGACACTTTACATTGTATAATCCCTTCACCCTCTGTGCCTCCAGGGCAAGCACCACCTTGAATTATGCTATCTTGTGCTCGGGGAGAGACATGAGAAAAAAATACGTAAGAACTGAAGACAGAATGAAACTGTGCATCCTGTTACCAGGGTTGGAAATTGTATTCCTATTTACAGTGTATGCTTGATCAAATAAACACTGCCCATCATTAGTGTTCTGCCGAATAAGATGGGTCCTTCACATTGCCATAAAGATTTCCTTTATTTTTCGTTTTTTAACTTTTGTAAATTAAAGAGTTTTTTGTGGGTTTTTTTTTTCGTAGGACGAGCTGTCTTCCATATGTTCTTATGATTGAAGTCTTATATGAAATACTTGTGGAATACACTACATTGCACCTATTCATATTAACTTTTTTTTAAAAGCAATCATAAAAGTTTCTTCAGTTTGTAACTTTCAGTGGAATTCGTTTCTTGAGTCAGCATGTGTGCACTGGGGCAAGGCTGGACTATGCTTTTAACTTGCATACGAATAGAAGCTCACAAAAGAACAGACGTTTCTTGCTTCCGTCACTTAGGTTTTTGCTCTTTTTATTACAATGATAATTTCCTGTATATGGATGGGGTTAGAGTATTCGACTCATAATTAAAGAAGTTTTTTGTAACATGGAAAGCGACTTTTCTTGTTAACGTTCTTTATATTATTAATTTAAATATTTCTGGAATGAGATTTAGTTCCTCTTTCTGCACCACCCACCCCACCCATCTTTATTTCAACAGCAAAAATTATTACCTTTTTTTCTCACAATTTATTTCCGAGTTTCCTGAAGTTTTGAATTTAGGCAACTATGGCTCAGGCCGTATGGATGATAATGGGATGAATTGGTGGAATGAAGGAAGTGGAGGAAACGGGAGCACCCCGAGAAAACCCACTCACACACACACGGTGTTTGTCCGCCACAAAGCCCACATGGCTGGAGCAAGGATCGATTCGACGACCCCTAGCACCATAGGTGAGCGCTCTGCTAACTGATGAGCCACCGCGGCTCCTTCCTAGTTTCTACTATTGACGAAGAAAAAGTTTCTAGTACGACCATACGGTATATACTTATAATTTCATTTGCATAGTATAATGAAATAAGATAAAATGAGTTGTATGGGCGGTAACAGCACTATGGCTTATGCCCGTCCCGAAGTATAATGAAATGTCTAGTAAGAAAATAAAGGTTCATACAGTATTTTTTTTTAAAATTGTTATTAACGTCCTAAACGTACTGGTGAGGTTCTGAGGACGGAACCTACATTTTTTTGGTAAAGTGAACTCCAAACAAAATCTTCAGGGTTTTTCTCAGTCATACCAAGCAAATGCCGGAATGGCACCTTCAACATATTCCCTGGCCGACACCTTTCTGAACCCTTTCCCCTCCTCTATCCCGGCCTGAGCCTCAGATGCTTAAAGGACGTAAAATAAAATTAATTCATTCCAAACAAAATCGTTCAATGGATCCTAGCGAGAGTTGAAGCCGCGACCACGTGCACAGGAAGCGATCTCGCTAACCCCTCTGTTATCCCGGGATCAGGTATGGTATTTGTATATCTGACATTAATCAGCCAAGAGACTTATCCCGAGTGTTGGACTCTGGCCGCACGAATATTACTGGGGTTCGTCGCTGCCCGCCTCTCGATGATACATTTTGTAAATATTTAAATTGCTGTAGTAAGATCGTTAGCACATGTTCTCAGGAGTGGTAGCATGTTCGTCTCGTAATTGGAAGATCATTGGGTTGATGGGTTCGTTCGTAACTGCAAGCCTGTTGCCGTAATGCTATTTTTTTTTCTGTTTTCCCTCTCACTAGGCGAATGCTTTGATGGCACCTTTAATTCAGCTCAGGGCTCCTGTCCTATAGACATTTATGGTACAACGAGGATGGGTTGATTGATGCCTTGTGATTCTGTATATATCCCGTGAAAAATATGTTTCTAGAAGTGCGAATGACTGGTGAAAATATCATAGGACACTTAGCATGCGTAAACACCATTAACTCAGTATTTCCAATATTGCTTGTTTAGATAATACACAGTGATACTTCTAAGACCGACAGATAACTGAAGTTCGCTTTTTTCTAAAATAAAGTTAACAAAAAATAGTTCTATTCAGCAAGATACCCTAAGTGAAGTAACATACCATTTCTTTCTCATAATTAAGAAAATAGACCATTAATTGATGTATATTTATTGAATTCGTGCCCAATCTGTCTTGCCAGTTTAAATAATAATAATAACACAACAATGTTTATTTTTATTGTTGATGCATTCATGATTTATTTACTTTAAAATAACCTATCCTGTTCGAAGTGTGCGGCAGAGTAGTTCAGCAGACGAAAAAGCCAGGCCGCTTACCTGTTTGCGGTGTTGTCATGTCATGGGAATCTGCGTGTGTATGCGTATGATGTAATGCCATGGATAGATCTAATGCTCTGCGTGAAAGACTGCCTGCCTGGAGAAGACTTTTCGTTCATTCACTAGGTCCTGGGGAAGCCCTTGAACGTGATTCATTTAATTTCATCAAATAAAAATTTATTAGGATCAGTACTAGATGTATAAAGGTAACAATATTGCAAATGGATTCCTCCTCTTTCCTATTAAAAAAAAAAAAAAAAGATCTCTTACTATAATCTTTAAATAATAAAAATAAAAAAGTCCACGAGAAAAAAAATAGGGGGAGAGGTGGGTGGGGATTCAGGATAACAAGCAACACCTTGTCATTAATTTCCTTCGTCAAAGGTTAATGGCCCGTGGCTGGAAGAATTGAAGATATAAAGAACCAAACGATTTGTGTGGAAAAGTGCCAAACTTTTTTATTTTCGGAAAGGGTAGCAGTTATTTCTGACTCCAGTTTTTAAGTAAATCCTTTTGTTCATAGGGTTAACAACCATGAGCGGAAATTTGTTCGCACTTATTATTTCACTTTGAGTTCTAGGCTACAACCATAGTTTGGCTCTAAAAGGAGAGCATTGTATGCGTTGTCAAACATCGTGATAATTACAAGCGATCATAATCTGACTTTCGGTTCTTAATTATCTGCTATTGTAGATTATGGAAGATCTTAAGACATTGGATAACATTGTGATACGTATTTTCCTTTTGTTATTTGCAAGCATACAAAGAGAATATTGATCTCAATGTGCGTTTCAGTGTTTGTTTGTTTGTTAGGCAGAAAGCATCGGCTGATTGTAGGTCCCAGATGACAGTTGATCTTGTGCGAAAGTATGAAATAACATAGCAAGATTTGCAACAGAGGAAATCCAGTACCCATAATCTGAGATAAAACACTTGCATCCTTGTAAGATGCAGGTCTCCGTTCCATTGGAGACTCTGAAAGTGGCTTACTGGGACTGGGAGGCATTTCTTTGTAACCCAAGGATGCTGAACCAATGACCCGCTCGCCGAACTTTCACTGGGCTGCAAGTCCGAAAAAATAACGAACTGTAGAAAATATCTAATTTATTTATTGATCGCGACGTGTGTTATAATGTCCAATTTGTCCACCATTTCCCAAAGGTTCGATATTCCGGACTTATGCAGACATCAGTGGATCTGTACAGTCACACCAGCAAACACCCAATACAAACAAGAGTCTTAGCAGGGGGTGGGGGGTGCCCCATTTATATCGCCCTCATGAGAGTTATCCTAACAGATTTTCATATATTTATTTCCATCCCTGTTCAACCATCTGGAGGGAGGAGTGAATTTGATTTTTATTGTTAATGCTTTTTGGCAACTTTGGCTCAGGCCGAATAGATAATGATGATGGAAAAGTTGTGGTTGATTGAAGAACGAGGGAGGAAATGGGAGAATCTAGAGAAAACCCACACACGTGGTGTTTGTCGACTGCAAAAGCCTACATGGTACAAGCCGGAATCGAACCGAAGACCCCATGCATGAGAGTGCTGCATCACTGAGGCATCGCGGTCTGTCCGGAGGGAAAGGAAAGATGATCGCCAAGGTCTTCAATTTTACGATTTACCAGGGAAAGACTTCTAAAAGATGATTCACAAGCTGCTAAGACGCTGAAAGGTGTTCAATAATACAGTCCATATATACAAAAATGAAGTACGGCACAAGAAATATAAATTACTTGTTCATATCATCGTTAACCGCAAGGACTTAACGCACGTACCCAATACAAAGCCTGAAATTGCTTTATAGATCAGTTTTTTTTTTTAAAAAAAAAAACAATATCCTGGTGCTTCCGAATATTCGAATGAACTCTATAAATTTTATCATACTCTCTACTATCGTGCAAAATTGAAGCACTTTTTTTAGATATAGTTTGAGCATTCTAACTGTTTTTGTTTGGTCAAGACTAACACAACAAGATTTATTTTAGTCATGTTCGCAAACGTGACTGTTCTGTTAGTTTTAGAATTTTTTGCTTCCTAATTTACGTTTGAAAATGTTTACTTTCTTTTAAAATACAAAAGAATCTTCTTGAATCGTCTTTAAAATTACATGAATTCAGATCAAAGGAAAGAATCTTTTTCAAGGTCATTTATTACGTCTGCTTTTCATTAGTAGTTGTTTTTTATTCGTTTAGCAGAAATACACTAACACAGGAATTTAAAACATTTGAATAAAAAGAAAGAGACTGCAACAACGAAATCTTGTATAAAAAAGGAAAGCTTTTTAGGAAAGCGTATGTTAACTCACGTAACAAGTTTCAAAGTAGCATCTTACATTTCGCTAGTGTGTTGTGCTTTCTTTCTGTTCGTATTTTCTTTTTGTATGGGAGGGGGGGTCGCGCTTTACACGTAGGGTTGCCAGACATGTCTATTTTCCGGGACAGTCCCGGGTTTTGATAAACGACGGAAAATACACATGTCACAGCTATTAAAAAAAAAAGACAAGTAAAAGACATCGAATTCATCCTATTTTTCCAACTTTACAGTATAACATAGTATTCACTTTATAAGAACGTTTGGGTAGGGCATTAAGAAATCTGCACTGACATCGAAAATCGGCATTTATGACACTATAAAATAACTTTTATTCATCCCCACGGACCTGAATCGAATTTAAAACACAATATTTCTGTTTCCAACGAGGAAGAAAAGAAATATTATAGGCAAATCTAACTTCTAGTAATTAGATAAGAACTACGCGCTTAATTAAGTCATATGAACTTAATTGGGTATAATTAATTTTGATATAAAATGATTTACAGTAAATTGTGATTATAGGCCTGCTTTTCTGTCCAACTGGCATGAAAAGTGTGTCGAGATAAGTAATCGTTCGCACATTATGAAATGCAGCATTATCGAAATTGGTGGAGATCCCGTGAATGAATCTTGGAATGAACATTTGGAAAATGTTTGTTGAATTACTGGAAGGAATGAGTTTGCACTGCATCGTGTGACTGGTGTTGTTGCTCTTAAGATGATGGAATATGTTAACCGAATACCATCCCATTTTTACCTATTTTATGAAAACAGTATGGTCGCGAAACTTGTTTAATCTCATGGCAGATTTACGGACAATCTATATTGGCCTTTATTTAAAATAATGCTTGTAGAAAATTATACAGTTAATATATGTTTCAGTTCCTTGATATGTATTTTTAGGTAGATTTCGAAGAAAATATACCTATTGAGATCGGTACGATATGAAAGTTTATATTTATATATATATATATTTATATATTAACACGCTAGCGGCCATAATTTTGAAGATATTTGAACCA
>JAGDQP010046850.1:0-12721 GCA_022664845.1 Lepisma saccharinum
AGACAATCCCGAAAGAGCTTCTTCTGTACCTCAATTTATTTTCCTCACTTCTCGAGCTATGACTGCTGTGAGTGCGTAAAGCGCACCTTCTTGATTACCTTCAATATTATTACTCCAACCGCGATCAGTTTTCTAACACCTGATGCACTTATTTATGTATCAGTGTTCACATCTTCCCATCTCGACGTCTAAAACGTTAAGAACGTTTTTAGTTACCATGCGCTATAGATGTATTCGTCTATCATAACTGAGAATAATCGTATAGAACTCTTCGACCTGAGCCAAAGTTGCCTAAAGTCCTTAAAATAAATTCAATTCATATAGAACTTCTCATTTAGGGAGGATTCTGCCAGTATTTGCATTTGGGAGGAGGTGTAAAGTCCAAATTAGGAGGGTGTAAATAGAATTAAGCAGAGTTTCTCCTGATTTTTGACAATTATTTTTTAAAAGTTGATTATGTGTGATTATCATTTGGAGATCTGACACAATCCCTTTCAGTCAGAGTGGCTAGTAACAGGATTTGAACATGTAATCTTTAAGGAGTTGATATGACAAGATCATGATTTTCAGCTGTCCAAAGTATACGCTAAAATCTTCTACTGGTAGTGAATCATTCTACCTCCTTGAAGTTGCATCTAGAAGCATCAATTACAGTTATCTTTTATAAAGAACTATTTTCTTATTTCATGAATAAAATAAATATTTATATATAATTTACCTTCTTATTCTGTAATGGATATAATAATATATATTTAAATTTTTACTCTCTCGGATATATTTTTCTCGACAAATTCTCCTGTCTATTTTATATGCTGGCAATGTTACGAAATCAACCGTGAATTATTGACATCATTCCGGGCACCTGTTTTCGAGTTGACGTGCTCACGCATAGCGAAATATTCATGAGCAATCATAGGATTCTTTTTTCGCTTCCTTTTTTCATTTTTGCCTGCGTAGAGAGATGATGGGAAACGCTCGATGAGGAATAATAGGTAGAACCTATTAGAAAAAAATCTTTACGATCCTTTTTCCATTAGTTAATATTCAATGATGGATAGTTCAATTATTTTTATTTTCAGCATAGCTTTTCTACCTTTGTGATTTGCCTCGAATTGTGTTCGAGTTAACGAGATAAATGGAACTTGGAACTATACATCGACAGCGTGCTCGACTTAAAATCTGAAAAACATACACACACTTACTCATGAAGCATTTTGACATTTTATTGTATTAATATATACTTAGTCGCACTAATGGCACCTTGAATTACAATTACTACAATTCAAGTTTCTCTCATAATTGACAGGTACCACATTAAAAGCGGTTAAATGATATTTTGGGTTACATTAATATAACATATAATAAAGGTGTTAAAAGCATCTACTTAAAGTTTCATATTTATACCATAATAAATGGGACTTGTTCGCCATGTAGTCAATGTAAATTACGCCTTCTTCACAAATGTTTATTGGCACCTAGACCAATTTGACACGACAACCTATAACTGCAATAGATTTTATGATTAGAAGTCCTAGTGCTTGACGGGTGCTATAATAGGCATAGATATAAAGCTCACGTCCTTTAAAATATTAGTGTCATAATTTCGAAAGACCTTATTTTCTATTTATGTCTGTGTTGAACTGTAGTATAAAAGAACTCATAGAATATTTGAAGAATTTTGTTCAACAGTGGTCGAACTTACTTTTCAATTTCTGACTAACAAGGGATGTGCGTGCCTCGAACGCTCAGAACCGCACAAAGATGTGCTTAGAATATAAATCGCTCATCCCACAAACAGCGGTATAAGTCATTCCCATGCAAAACGCAGCTGTTGTCTGCTAGCACCATTCGACACTGGCATGTTGCACCTGAACAAACAAGTACTTACTCTAGTTGTGTGAGTAGTATAGCTGCAGTAGAAGACCTTCGTTTGAGTGTTCGGTTGTGGGTTAGAATGTAAGGAGGTATCATGAGGCGAATTGATCCCACAAATGTTGTCAAACTGTTAGAGGCAAAGTTGCGACGTGCTGAATATGGAAACGTAATCGGAGTCAAAGATATGGAGTTCGCGAATATGTTATACTGTGAAGAAAAAAATAGAGGTAAAGTAAAACAATACTAGACACACATGCGCGACCAGGACTTTACAAATTACAGTAAAGTTGCTGTTCCTACCACGGTCGCCAAGAACAAAATTAATGTAGTGTGTAAGAAAACTTTATTGGTTATTTTTGGCAATATCGTTAATTTAAGGGTTAAATATTTATTTATTTCAAATGAAATTATTATCGATAGATAACAATATCATTTTGTGGAAAATCGCTGCCGAGACCAGAAGTGGCTGAAAGAAAGAAAAACATCTTTAGGTTTATGGTAATGTATGTGGTTAGGGATAATAAGTTATAGGTTTGAAATTGCGTGACGCTCCTATTTTGTGCGGGTGTAATATTTTTTTAATACAGTATTTTTAATTTTTCGGGTGTATTTTATTTTTCCCCCATAGAAATATATTATAGCAACTAACTTATTGGCGGGTTAGTAATTTGCATTTTTTAAAGTGGTGAAATTTTTGTATTTATTTTTAACATGATGTAGTTAGTTATATTTAATTATTATTAGAAGATTTTAAGTTTTTGTATTAAAATTTTTGTTTATTTATTAGGGAATAAAGGGTTTGTGGATTTTTGTTATTGCAGTATTTTGTTTAACTACTGTGGGAATTTATTTTTAAAGCATTCTAGCTTATTTGGCATTACAAAAGTAATAATATATTGATGCAAAATTTGCACTATAATAATTATGGAAAATTTAAGAGATGTTATTGTTTGCGAGGGCGCAGGTAAATAGTTTGCACAGTTGCAGGTTATGTTTACTGTTAATATGGAGATTGTATTGATTATGCAAAATACACATTTAAATAAAGAAAATAGGTAACGAGAAGTAAACAAAATAAAATAAGACGCTGACTGGAAACAAATAATTACAGGTGCAAGGCAGATTTGCACTTTAAATTTTTTGTATTACTAAGGAACACTGACACATTTACTGGTATGAGGACAGGTTTTGAAATGTACGCAATGACTTAAAACAACACTGCTATTAAATTTATATTGCATAATAAAATAACACCACAGTGGGTTAGTATATATATGAACTTTGTTTTTTGACTTTATTTGGCATAATACTATTACGTAAACTGTGTTTAATTGATTTTACACATAAAATACAGATATTTGAAGTATTCTGATAATAGTATTTTTGTACGCAGGGTTATTTGGTATTAAAGCGACATTATTTGTTTATTACATTTTGACTTTTAATTTAACAGGAAAGATATTTATTCTAAGAGAAAATGAATGTGCATAGTTACTGTACAATGGACTGTAAAACATATGCCATTCCGAATTTTCTATGGGAGACAGTGATGAACCCGGAGTTTTTATACATTATATGGTTAACGATGGAGGCGCTCATAACGTTTGCTATAGTAAATTGTATTACCTTACTTACCAATTGTATGTAATTATGACCTTCCTTATGTTTTATAGTATTGAAGGGTAGCAATTGTGATGAATCGCTAAGAATTTACGTTACGACAAGCATTTATTGTTTCAAAGAGATTCTTCTAAGGCTTGTTTGTTGCCGTCACTCACCTGAAATTATATTCAGAAAACATATTACCTCATCTACCAAATTTCACTTTATAACAGAGGAAAATTCAAAACACAATGTCTCGCATGGTTACATGCTTTTGTAAATAGAACCTCAAGACCATTGATATGATGTGTCACTTCACCCATGTTGTTATTTAAGAAAATATAACTTTTTGCCACTAGACGACAATAAAATGGGGCAGCACGTAATGCTTGACGATGGTACATTCAACCTTAAATTAATAGGATCGTGTGTCGGGATTCCTCCTGGAAATCAGCTGGTTACGAAATAAACGGAATGGGAAGTTTCCTTTGGATCACCACCCTCTATTTATATAGTATTCGCATTTAGCAGGGATCAGAATAATTAATTAGCACGTCAATTCCATCTATAACTTTAATCTAACATTTAGATTATCTTCAGCCCAACTTTTTATATAAAAGTGAATGGGATATGAATAACTTCGATACATGTGTATATAGTGTTGCCTATCATTCAAAACAAACTTTCGAAAACTTTGAAGTCCTGTAAGTCGCGTTCCGCGAAACTCCGAAACGGAGTACTACAGGAGTGTTCATTTGAACATATCATTAATGCACTGAGGAAGTTTCATGCTAATTTTCGTTTCCTACCGGAGAGAGTTTCCTTGTTAATTGAAATGTACTGAGAAAAAAAAATTGAGAATATTTGAAGGATTGTGTTCAACTGTAGGGCAACCTACTTTCCCAATTTGAATTTAAATTTAGTTTTTTAAGGTATTTATGTAACTTTGAATGTAATGTAATAAAGACCTGTGTAGTTGTTCTTGCGCATGCTTGGTTCTGACTCTGGAATATTTCTATCGTGTATGAGGTAAAAGGGAGTAAGTAACGAGAGAGGGGGGCGGAGAGATCTTTTGGTCTATTCTCTTCTGTAGAAAAGAGGCCGGCTAGTGAGAGAATATTTTTCAGTAGATCCTAAAATTAATGTCCAACGCTGCTTTGGTGCCTTCAATCGCTCATCCGTACCTAATAATGATGGTCGGTGTTAATGTATAAATCGATTTCACTACGAGAGGATAACATTAGTGTGAACTCCTAAAGGAGTAATAGCTTTATATTGGATCTAATGAAGTCTGTGTTCTGTTTTCGTTCATTTGTTAGTTAGTTATACAATATCTACATGGTTGTTCGTTCTCGCGTTGTCTGACAAAAGGCATTTGCTTCAATGCTTCGAATAATTTATCTTCACCAGCTGGAATGATGATGTAATATGATACACTAGGTAACTGCAAAGGTAAAGCAAAATGAACACAACATTCATTGTGACTTTCAAAGTCTTTTGTTTGGGAGATTTGCGGGTTATGTCAACGTTGAAAGGCTTGATGAGGAGAGTCATTTGTTGTGATGTCCATTTTCTTATATTTTTTATTTTCTTATGAATTTCTCCTAACATTAGATTTGTTTGTAAGAGATTGAAAGCATAAAACAAGCTACTCTTATCATCTCACACTGGATTTATTCGCAGATTTACTGCCAACATCCTTAATTATATTTTCTATGAACATTATTCAAATAATTTTCAGCGAAGTGAAGCAAAATTTAGACGAGTGAAGAGAAAACTCTAGTGAGGAGAAACAGTAACTAACAGAATTTTATTATTTCAAATCTGTACCTGAGAGCTAGCAACGAGTAAGTCAAATTTTGGCCAAAACGTAATTAAAGCAGTTTTGTACAGCATTCGAGACACCTTACTGATAGATTGATAGATAGATTCTTACTGTAAACATGTTAATAGAGCAAATAAGTAAGTCTATTATGTAGGTTGTTCAATTTAGTTTCTATATGAAAGAAGTTGATTTTCTTTTCTCTCAAAAACTAGGATTTGTGACTTACTCACTTCTAGCTCTCAAGTACAGAATGACGACTCCAGAATTAAAGTGATACAAGTTACGTTTACGAATAAAAAAAAAATAGAGAAAACCTGCATATAACCGGAAATACGCGTATATGTGATACAAAATTGTAATATTTTTAAGAGTTCTTTCTACGAAACACGACAGTTTTGTATCATATATATTTTGGGATTTATATAAAAGATCACCCTGAACTTTTTTTTATTAGAAAATATAATTGAATTCCTTGGCTTCTGGACTCCTTAAATATCCTTCGCTGCTGCTTCCTATTACACTCTAAAGAGCAATACACTAATATTCCCTTTGAATTCATCATTTGTGAAGTTTTATTTGTTTTCTAAACAGTGAAGTACTATTGTGGTCAGCATATAATGACTTACTGGAGGTGAGCATTTGGACGCATCTTGAATAGTGATTCAGGTTTAACCCTTAAATCGACATGTGGATTTATTTTACACTATCCGGCATATCGGTCTGCGATACCGCCACATCTATGTGAAAGAATAACTTGCAATAAATACAAATAGTAATAATAATCATACCAGCAATGAAGTAAATGATGCCAACAATATTCATACTTCTTAAATTTTGTTGTGCACATTTTAATTATTTATTAAGCACTTTAGATTGTATAAAATACATTTGAATCATATCAAACTGACATTCGTGAAAACAGTCTGGTTTTTGTCTATATAATATACACAATTATTTTCATATTCCCTTCAGCACACTGATCCAAAACCGTTTAATCGTTGATGGTGGTGATGTGTCCTCAAGGTTCTAGGTTTCGAGTTCCGGTCGGAGCATTTATGACTGTGGATTTTAGAAAATTAACAATTACGGATCAATACAGGCTAGATTATAAGTTACTATCAAAATGTCCCGAAATACAAAACTTATTGGTTTTCACTCTTATTTGAACTTTGTTCACTGTCTTTTTCATTATACATCTATACTTTTATTTCTATTTCGTTTCGAGAGAGCTTGTTTTCTCTCATGTTCAGGCGCACCTGTAATGTTTGAGACTGTGTACTGCGATATTGGAATCAAACGTTGATATTTGTAGTCCGTCACTTTTCACGATTTCTAGGTTTTGTTACTTCATTTTAAATTGCTATTATAAACTCTCCTATTCTGCTGATAATGTACTATTTTCGATTCTTCTAAAAACATTTTCATTATCTAGAGTAATTGAATATTTTCCGTAAAGCGGCTTATCTTTCCACTATTGTTCACTATCTAATGTTGGTTCTACAAGTATATTAATATGTATTTTTTAAAAGAAATTAAGTGATCCAGTTACGTTGTTCTACTATATTAGTAGCGATTTTGTTTATGTAAAATAGATTTTCATGTTTTCCGCTTGTCATTCATGTAATTCATCAATTCTTACCATAAAAGTAGTACCTGTTGTTCTTGCTATTGTTAACAAGTGATAATAGGAATCATTGTAAACGATACGTTTCTGCTGCCCAAAGACCTGAAAGGTACCAAAGTATGTAGTTTTGGTGCCATATGTAGCTAAAATCAGAACATCATAGTCAGAAATGAGATATTGTGTGGAGAAATAATACTGTATTAACCGTAGCAATCGAAGTCATACGCAAGAAATAGATTTCAACAAATTGCATAATTGCTTGCTGCGTAAAGGTATTCCTCAGAATGAAGTGAAATTCTTAATATTTAACTTTATTGTGGTAGATTCCCTCTGAAGTAACCAGTGCCCTCATCTATAGTCCCTTGTACTCCATAGATGCGGCTTTTATTGACATTAGCTTTCATAGGTACGTTCAATTACATGTTGAGGTATTTCTAATTTGTGTTGATATTGCTTTGGTTTTTATGTCTTGGAGGACATGAAAAGGATACTATCACCTTCAACATTTTAGCACGGAACGCTCTGTATATTATTGAAAGGTAAGTTCCTCAGACTGAAACAGGAAAGAGCTTCGTCACATATGATGTAATATCTTGACAAATAATGACGTATCTAAGTTGGATTAGAAAGTCACAATCAAAGTAGTATTCAATAAACGTATCTGACCAAACTTAGTTATTGAAGAACATAGCGTAACGGACGTTCTGCACAATATGTTGTTCTATACTTGTTTACTGCGCAATTTGTACTGCGCGTCGAACAAGTACAAGTTTTTCAGGATTTTTCCTCAGTCACACCAAGCAAGTGCCGGGATGGTACTTTCAACTTGTGACCTGGTCGACACCTTCCTACATCCTTTCCCCTCCCCTAACCCGGTCTGAGCATTAGATGCATAAAGGGGAAAAATAAATGTCAAATTTGAATAAATTCAAGAACTTGCTATAATTTCGATTGCGATTCGTTCATCTCAGTTTTACTTCATTATTTGTTCAGGTATTTTGTCTTTTGTGAAGATCGCGTCTCATTCGTGTGCCGAAATTGCTCATATTCTACATTCCTTTAAAGCTACTTTCTTCTAGTTTTCCTCTGTTAAAATCACCCTATAATTTCTTGCCATTATTTTTCACACATCCTGCATTCCTACAGCACTTTAGAGCACGTTCAAAGTATTAATGATGAATACTATTTATGTTAATATTCTCTCAAAGCTCTATATTTATATATCCAGATTACAACATTAAATTAATGAATGTTAGCAAATGTCGCTTTTACTAGCTTGAAGCTAATACAAATATATGTTCTGTTCTCACATGGACAACATAACTACAGAAATATCTAGTGTAGATCTAACAGTGAATCATTCATAATATGGATAATGTCAGTGACAGAATTTGCAAAACCACAGCGTGTTTCTCACGACAATTATCGTGTTCGTTACATTTCTTATTGATGTCAGCTGTATCTAATGTCTGATTCATGTCTTATCTTCAAAGATTATGAGATTCTTTCCTTCTCTATTTCTGTTCTCTTCGATTTTTTAATGTTCTGATGATTTTGATAGATGTCTAATTTGAAGTGTTGACTCTTTCTTCCATACCCTTCTACTTCTCTCTAAATGCTTCTCGCGTGTGACTTGACGCAGACATCCTGCGGAGGT
The DNA here is from genome assembly GCA_022664845.1 of Lepisma saccharinum. Taxonomy (NCBI): domain Eukaryota; kingdom Metazoa; phylum Arthropoda; class Insecta; order Zygentoma; family Lepismatidae; genus Lepisma; species Lepisma saccharinum. The sequence continues at coordinate 8,584 of JAGDQP010046850.1, forward strand.
GAGTGAGATTGGGAATTGTTACGTTAGATTTCCAGTCGTTAAACACCAGGGTTGGAAGCTGTAGAACAATAATAGTATCTCCATATAACATATTTCCCTGGGCTGTGAATGGAAGGAAAGACGTTCGATAACAAATAATGTACCTCATTTTAATACATATCAACGCAGGATTACGTAAAATTTAGACCATATAATTAATAGAATAGTAAATAACTCTAACGCCATGCTTTATGGTTAGTAATATGTAATTAATTAAAAGTGTGTAACAGAGCAGACATTTCCCTTCAGTGCCTATGATTTTTATTATGAATAGTGCCGATCTAAGTCTGCATAATTGTACGAAAATCGAATAAAATTGTGTAATAATGGCCAATCAATTTGTTTTCTGATTATTTGTGGGCGTTCAATTGGATTTTGTTTTCCTTTTCATTGTAGCATTTCCTTACGGATTTTAAAACGCTTCTTGCCACTGTGTACTTATATAAGTTTAGCGACATCCGTGGATGAGTTTGTATTACTGCCTTGGCAGTAATTCTAATTTGTATGTTAGTATACATGTTGACATGTTCTATACCATTTCTACAATTTTTGTAATATGTATGGTGAAAAGAACGCAATAAATCTTATCTTATATTATTGCGCTGGCTTCGCATTAGAAAGGTTTTGTGTTCTTGCCCACGGGCAGTTGTTATAACTGAGGTTTCTCCAAGCATTTTCCTTAGTCAGAACAAGGTAATGTCGGGATAGTACTTTTTAAATTGGCTCTGGACAACTTGGCTGTACTTCCTTTTCCCCTTCCATGCCCATCTTTCTTGGTGTCACTTGAAAGTTGAATTTAGTTCCGTATGTTGGGCTTGAACCAACGTTTCGTAACATAATAATTCAGGCGTTAGTTAAGGATAAAATCCAGGAAGAATCTATTGCCTTTGGTTCAAGAATGCTGCCCTTGAATGCAATACAAATTAGTCCACGAATACCTCTAGTATAAAACCAAATCTAGTTTCAACATGTTTGATGGTCGTTACAAGGATTTTGGTTTCACTTGGGTTGTTGTATACGGTGTTGTATGACTTATAATTTTGCATACTGGCTGTTCAAAACAACTAGTCTACTTTCTTAAGCTTCCCAAATATAATTTGTAGTTTATTACGTGACTGCTTAATGTAAGAAATTACATACAATTGGAGAAACTCTACTTCTGTCTGTTGACACTGAAATTGTTGTGAGCAATGCTACGTGACAACAGATAAGAAAACATTTATTGGGAAATTTGAAGCTTAATCAAATTATCCAGCTTTTCGCCTTTGTCGAAAGTAACATTTATACTGTTTATTCTGAAATTCTTGTGGCAAATCGACTTAATATTTACCATTGCAAGGAATATTCCCTCTTCCAACTATTTCTCACATTCGCTTAATTAGAAGTCACTAATAAAACACATTAGTATTTTGACACAAATTTGAGTTCATCTTGAGTTTTAAACATACCACACAAATTATATTGACTACACATTTCTCTCACAAAACAATGCTAAAATAGCCTTTTGGCTTAAAACAGTGAACTCTATTACTTCATTCAAAATTAATAAGTTTTTGAGCATTGATTGACACATGTCAATCCACTTCCCCTCCTTAAAACTGAAAATTATATCACCTTTCTATACTCCTTACACACGACTTCGGTAGTCGACATCATCTTAAACATGCAATGCCAATGTATAAATCTCAGCTTTAATATCCTTCAATTCATTTATTTTACTAGCCACAATCCAATCTTGCCATTCTTTTTCCTCCTTATTAGAAGACTACGATACATGATTTTCCTATGGTCTATCTCACGAAGAAATTAATCGATGATTCCAAACGAATCTTTTACTATTGGTTTCCATGCCGGTTACTTTAACTTAATTGGAACAATGACTTTCAAATCTTCTACCTGCATTGCATATTTTTCTTCTTTTGTTGAGATGATTGACTGGATTGAGTAAGATTTTTGGTATTATTCTCCTCACACATGGTTTGAATATCACAATCTTTTGTGACTATTATGGAAGTTTGTGAACACTTGTTTGAATTACAGCTTGCCTGCGTTTCCACATTCTTTACCATTACTTTAGCACTATTAAATGGTGTTTCATGAGCCCATGTAAATATGGGCTCAGACCATTCTGAAGTGCGGTTCTTTTCTTTTATTTTTTTTGCATTTTGCAAACATCCGTGAAATTCAAGAGATCCTGACTAAAATTTGAGCTCCAATATAACAAATATTTCCTCAATGAAGAAAATTGTGCTTTGGTTGATTACTACAGAAATTATAGCACTTTAGACCCTTGTCATTCGTATTGACAATAGTATGTTTCAAAAGATTGAGCTACACGCTACTAGATACACGATCATTAATTTTACAATCATGGCGGAGGGTTATCAATGGAAAATGCACAGACAAAATTCGAAGAGTATTCGAAAAGTTTAGCCCTTAGCTAATGCTCTAAACATACTCTGTTTATTTCTTTCATTTTACCTTATAACATAATTTTAAAATTTTAAATGGACTTTGAAATGTTTCACAACTTTTCCTCTAATTTAAAATTGTTTTCACATTCGCGTAGTGCATTGCTTTAAATATCTGAATGAAATATATCGGAAAATAATTACTCCGTTAAACCTGTTTATTTACATTGGCTTTATTTATTAGCTAAAACCAAAATTAATTAATAACGGATTTTTCTTCGTAGCCGTAAACAAACATGTTTACAAATGTTTATATTTGTAAAATATTTGGAAATAGAGCATCGCAACAACTGAATTGCTATATTAGACTTTATTAGAAACAGAGAGTTTGAGAAATACTGGCCAATAGTAAAGGAATTCATTTATAAATAGTGTTTGAATGTAATGTATATAAGTGTATTTGGAATCTCTCCAGGGAGTATGTGTATTTGTACATCTTCCGGGGCTCACTAGGTTCCGTACTTTCTTACTACTAGTGTTCTCAAGCATTAATAATGGGTCTCATTTCTTGAAGCTAAAAGGACGTAAATAGCCGATTACTCAGAAACTTTGTTCGTTCATTCTCACTCAGAATTCTCTACCGTATCTACTCCGTTAGTAAATATAATAATTTCTTAGTATCTCTTAGAGTTCCGAAAGATCACAATAGGACAGTGGTTGATGTAAATAATGTAGGCGAAATTAACACTACCAAAATTTATTTGTTGTAAACGTTGTAAATCGGCACCAAAAATCCTTTTTCTAACATACAATTACTTTACAAATAATATGAGATGTCTAGACTGATTTTGGTATAGTTTTCTGGAACTTGCAGGAAAACCTCGTTCTTTTTAAGTTAGCTAAAACAGTGCGCAAATTTCTTTATCTGTCACGGCGTAATTGGCAAATAAATAGAAAGCAAATAATTGTTAGCACCGTTTGTACATGTCAAGTTATCATTTGTCTAAAGTATTGTTCCTCCAGCGTTGCACTTCGGAGACAGTTTTTAACAAGCAATTTGTCACGATAAATTCTCAAAATGCACAGGAATAAAAGGTAGATTTCTCCACAAACACCTTTTATATTAAGATTATTCCAGCCCTAGTAGTACACGTACGTTGAAAATGCGTGGATTAAACGTTAGTACCGAAACGTAAGTTTAATGTTGTATATGTACCGAAACGCCCACCTTTTCAAAGGTTTATTCGATATTCAATAGTGGTTGAGAAACAAGTTGAAATCAACGTTTAGAATGAACGTAGTGTTCATCGCCAAAAGATGCAGAAATCTATTTTTAACGATTATTTATGCCCATCTGTTCAACCTTTTTCAAATGGCCAAAACAGAGCATAGTTCTGGATGTCATTTATTGATATACATATTTAGTTGGATTTTGTCCGTTGCTTTCAATACGATATATTAATTTATCAGTAAATTTTCCAACCGTCTGCTGTGGGGTTTAAAGGAGAAACTTTCCGCACTTGTCGTTGCTATCTCATCACTCTAACCACTTTTTTATGGAGGCGCCTTCGAATGACTAATTTTAGCTATTCCTTTTCTGTTACGAATACTTTATCTGTAGTAAAAGGTATGCGTATAGCCTTGAACGTAGCCGCCACAAATCCAGACGTGTCGGTTCACCATCACGT
>JAGDQP010046851.1:0-15185 GCA_022664845.1 Lepisma saccharinum
ATTACTTCGACGAATTGGAACCGGGTGTAATCCAGATAATCAAATAATAATAATAAAACTTCTTAAAAAATACTTTTCTTAACAATTTGTACTAAAAAGTAAAAAATAATTTTGTTTATGCATGACTAAAAAGAAAAGTATGAATACACATCCTCATATACAGTCACTTTATAAATTCTTGAATTGGTACACCCTCATGTTTTTCTTTCTATTCATACATAAACATTTTTTTTTTACTTTTTAGTACGAATTGTTAAGAAAAGTATTTCTTTAATAAGTTTTTATATTTCTTTTCGAGTAATTTCGGCGTTCGGATACTTTTTCTCAAGCTAATGTTTTGTGACCCAAATCCTAAAGTGCTCTGCAACCAGCCAAACGGCAGATCATTGCAGGCTAGTATTTATTTTAGGATAAAAAAGCCCATATTTAAAAAAAATCCTTTCGGTAGGCCTACAGGCTGAGGTACATCTCAAAGTTTTATTTTTATTTTCAAAAATTCAAATCTCGCCTTATATGAGAAACTATTTATTGTTTTGTAGATTATTCATCAAGAACTGCTCAACGATACCTCACAAGACATATATGTATATATATATACTCGCTTTGTTTCGCTGGGAGCGCTGCCCCCAGACCCCCGTAGTGGGTTCGCCACCCAACTTCCGTGCTTTTGAGAGGATGAGCCTCCTTTATCTTAACCAAAATCTCCCTGCAGCACTACACCACCATGGTATCCATCTGTACCCTCCCACGGGGGGCTGCGCCCCCAAAAGGAAGGTTTGCCAAATTTATTGTAACCTACTCTTGGTCATACACCTTCAAAGAAAATTTCGTTTCTCTACCTTAAATGATTTGGAAATTGGGTTTTTGGGGCGGCAATTTTGGATCCAAGTTGACGACTTTTTGAAAGTTTTCTTATATTGTCGTGACCTACTTGCGATGGTACATATTCAAGTAAAATTTCATTTATCCAGCTCAAACGGTGTGGAAAATGGGATTTTGGGCGGTCATTTTGGATCCAAGATGGCGACTTTTCCCAAATGTTGTAATATTTCCCTAAACTACTCGTCATAATGTACCTTTATGCCAAATTTCGCATCTCTAACTCAAACGGTGTGGAAAATGTGTTTTAGGTCCGCCATTTTCGATCCAAGATGGCGTATTTGGATACATCATGTAATATTTTAGTAACATACAAATGATAATGTATAGTGTTACCAAATTTGATATTTCTAGCTGCAGCCGTTTAGGCTGTGTATTCTATACAACAATGGGTTCAGCGGCCATTTTTAATCTAAGATGGCAACTTTTTCAACATTTCGTAATATTTTCTTGAACTACTAGTGACAATACACCTTTATGCTAAATTTCGTATCTCTAGCTCAAACGATATGGAAAATAGATTTCTTACTTCCGCCATTTTGGATCCAAGATGGCGACCGATTTTGCTCATTAACGAACTTAACCGAGCTATTAAGCCTAGAAACAACATATAAAAATTTGGTTCAAATATCTTCAAAATTATGGCCGCTAGCGTATTAAAATATACAATATCTATATACTTTCATATCGTATCGATGTCAATAGGTATATTTTTCTTCGAAATCTACCTAATAATTAAAATATGCTTTTAAAATATATAAATATACAGAAATATATTAAAGTAACAATGGAATATTGTATTGTCACCCAACTTGTATCGCTGTGCAAAATTTCATCATTGTATGACGTCGGGAAATGAGTTAAAATAATGTTGCAATATTTGAGGACACCACGAACCATTGTGAACTAAAGAAAATAATATAAAAATCAAATAATGCAGAGATCACAAGTCTAAAATTACATAATTTACTGCACTCAATCCTGGGACAATTTCTACTTTGCGCAAAGATCATAATTTCGATGTTGGTAAAGATCATGTACAAGCTTCCCCTCTTCTAGGAAAACTAGATTTTTAGCTAATAAATAATGCATCAAAAATTTAAATAACATTACCTCAGACTATTAATCTATAATTCCTCAACCTAATTCATCTTCGCTGTTGTTAATTATAAACTCTCATAGGGTTGATTAGTGTTTATCTGAAGGTGTTGATAGAATGAAACTGTTACGCTTACTGTGTTTTGTAATAAAGTTTAGTATATAAGTCTTGCTACTGTCCACAATGTAAATTTCCAGTTATTCCGAAAAGCTGTCCTCGTAGGTGAAGATGTGAAAGATGAAGGGAGTTCTGTAACCTTAATCTGGAAAGAAAAACTGTAGTTTTATTAATAGTCTGAGAGTGCTTCGAGAGAACTGAACGTACATGGATCAAAAATGTGCAATAAGACATAAATTACGCTTGCTTGTGAAGAGTAATACCTATTACAACTGGTTTATGATGTAAAAGTTCTTCATCTTTTCTCAGAATCATAATTGCTCAGAATCACACTATGATTTGAATTTGAATTAATTTATAACCTTTAGACAACGCTGCTCAGTACGGAGCTGTTGAAGGGTAATTTACCAGGGCCTAGTTTGGAGGTACCATGCAAGTATTTGCCCTTGTATGACTGATGAAAACCCCCTGGAAAAACATCATGATAGGCGGCCGTTGGTATCGTTTGCGGGACCTTCCGATTGCTAAGTTGGATCTTCCGAATACTCTACCAACTAAACTACGACAGCTTGGTCCATACTATCCCATATACAGTACCAAATACAGAAAGAGACAGACTCCAAATATCTGTTCTAGTGGATGGCAGGTAGTGTTCTAGCGCAACACTAACCTGTAGCAATCCTGTTGTCAGCTACGGGTGATATGAAAGAGAGTTGTTGACATCGTAGAGAGGAGAGTGTGCTGTATCCTAAATCTCTACGTTATCCAACTCTGAGACTTCTTTCTTTGGGAATGTATGTTAGGATAGTCAATATGTAATTCTTATCACAGAACATGCTTGATCTACTAGCGCTCATCGGCAGAGTGATTGCATCGATCGTTCACACTATGCTTTAATGTGTTTGGGAGGAACTGCAGGCTGGATGTATGCCAAGATACCAAGAGGTCGCACATTGAACACTCTTGGTGTATTAGAACAAACCCCTGAGAGCGTGTCTCTATTGGTACCCAGAGCTGAAGTGGATCAGCAGGTCAATTCGGTTATTCGGACCGTATCGGATTTTGGCTCAGTGACCCGAAGGACAGAGCAGAGTTTTTAATTATTGTCTTACATGTGAACAGTGTTTCTTTCCGGGGTGAGCAGGACCGGAGATAGGTCCCTACCAGAACCGGGTCAAACCTGGTCATCCGGTTTCAGCTCTGTTAGTGAAAACTTTACTTGTCATATGTGTGCAAAACACAAAAAATGGTTGATTTATGGTAGCTCTGTATCAACTACCAAAGAATAATAGAATTCTTCAGTGACCTCTCACGAAAAGCTAGGAAGCTTTTAATTAATATTCGCCACAACCTTCTTCAAACTTTTAAGAAGTTCCATTATTTTTTGTTCAATCCGTTAAGATTTTAAACAAAATCTTTTTCCGTTTCAGTTTAGAACACCTGGAGGAAACGGGTGGGGGTGTTTTTAATGCATTTTTCTCTTCATCCCTTCAAGATACAATTAATAAAGTAAACCCCCAAAAATCACACACGCACACATAAATATGCAGATAGAGTTGCGCACTATGTATAGATGGGATAATTTTGGGGAAAAAAAGGGAAGAGAAAAACAAAAAAAAACGACTATTGTTTCTCTTTAATTATAACGTTGTTTGTCCAACCGGATGAATTAAATGAAATAACGTGAGACGATTTCAAAACTGCGCTGTTGTTGTGCCACAAACGTTTCCCCGTTGATAATTAAAAAAGTAAAAGAGCGAGCGAGAGAGATGATGATGATGATATGCATTCATTCTTACAATATTTCAATTTATGGAAATAATAGAATAGATTATGAGAACGAGGATGAAAAATAAAAGTTACAAAAAAAAAAAATGTAATTAATATTTCCAGATTGATATCTCGCAATATTCGTTGCAATGATAGAAGTTTAAATGGAGATATGTTTGTACAAAAATACACCAAACTATCCCTCTCTCTCTTTCTCTCTCTAACACACACAAAACAAATTATTTATCTATATATATCTAAATCTATCTATCTATTTATATATATATAAAATCATCCCAATCGGTAAAACACTTTTTGCGTGATGCTCACGCACAGTCACTTTTAATTTTATATATAAAGATATTCAGCCATTTTTATCCACTGCTGGAGGAAGGTCTCCCTTATTTGTTTCAGAGATCTTAGTCAGCTATTATCCTAATCCATGTAGCTCCTGAAAAACGCTTGATTTCATCTACCCATCTTGCATTTGGACGTCTCCTACGTCATTTCTTTCCTCTGAGAATCCTATCGTCCATCTTCCATCCATTAGACTAGCTGTGTGACCGCAGACTTTCTAGTTCATCCTTTCTTCACAGTCGTGATTATGGTTTGTTCTCCTGTCCCTCCTACTTATTCCTAGCATACATCTCTCCATTTGTTCTCCTGTAACTTAATCTTTGAGTCGTTTACGCAGATGCACGGAGATATCACAATCGACATCAGTATCGTCTGAAGGTGGATGAAAAGGTTTGAAGAGGGGAAGTTCAATGGCTGACGAAAAAAGAGTAGGAGACCCACAAGTACGGTGACGTGGGAACAAAGAGTGAATGGCTTCATTAGAGAAGATCGTCATGTGACTGTCCAGGAGTTGCGTGATGCAGTTCATTGTGATCATAGTGCTATGGAAACATTAATGAAGAAGGTAAAGGAATAAATCAGAAAAAGAGACGTGACATTAGAGATAGAGCTGTCTTACACTATGATAATACACGCCCCCACACCTCAATGGAGACTGAACAGGCTATTGCCAAGATGGATTTAGCTGTAATTCCTTCCTATAGTCCTGATCTGCCTCCCTTAGACTTTTACATGTTTACTCCTTTGATAAATACCCTTCGTGGAGAACATTTCGATGACATAGCAGACGATAAACTGGCTGTGAAATTGTTTGTGAAACGACAACCACAGGATTTCTTTTCCAAAATGGATTTCAGTAATGGGTTCAAAGAAGTGGAAGTGCATACAAGTTAATGCAAAATACTTTTGAATAGGCTTGGATTGTTCACAACACGTTAAAGCATTTTGCCTCTAAATTTCATATAGTTTATTTATTTATTGAACGCGACAGGTTGGATACCTAGTTGAGGTGTTCAATATATATGTCATATTCTACACACACACATATTTATATATTTGGAGATTCATAGTGATAAATTTTGTCAAAACAATTCATTATAATAGGCGATATATCTAATACATTGGCCCTTTGGGACGGGAGATGGAAAACTATATCACGAGGTCGAGTAACTCCGTGGGGGAAGTGCAATCCTATTTCTGACAATAAGCTTTCCGAGTTAATATTGCTATGTAGTAGTCTGTGTAGGAAAGATAATAGAAAGTTAACTCCTCTGTTTTCCAGAGATTGTAATGCGTATTTGTTTGCTAGGTCCAAGTACTTCTCGAACTTGGGATATATTCCTGTTTCTTTGTAAGTCAGAAAGCGAACAAATTTAGACTGTATAATTTCCATTTGGCGAGTGTTCTTTGTATTAGGATGCCCTACTACCGCAGCATATTCTAACTTTCACCAAACATACGCTGTATATAAAATTTTTAGAACATTAATATTTAAAAAATCGCTTCCTAATCTCATTACAAACCCGAGGTTCCTGTGAGCTTCACTAAAAATACGCCTAATATGCATATCAAACTAGAGGTTGGGCTTTAAGGTCACACCAAGATCCGTAATAGAATCTACTCGGACCAATGGTGAATCATTAATATTGTAATCGAATTTAAAACAGTTCCTCTTTTTCGTGTAACATATTACACTACATTTTGTAATATTTAATAACAACATGTTTGTTTTGCACCACTTGGAGACTGCAATGATGTCGTTTTGTAAGGCTACAGTATCCGATTCGGGAGAAATACTGCGACAGATTTTTAAATCATTATCATACAGAAGTTTATTAGAAGATGTTATTACAGCGGGCAAGTCATTTGCATATAACAAGAACAAAAGAGGTCCAAGGTTCGATCCCTGTGGTACCCCAGATTCTACGACATATTCCTCAGTTATAATATTTTTGTAACGCACACGGTGTTTACGATGACACAAATAAGAAGACGCTACTAACTGATGATGTTTCTCTGAAAAGTTGAAAGTTACAAGCTTGCTAAGAAGGATATCGTGATTAATGACATCAAAGGCTTTCGAAAAGTCTGTAGAAATTCCATCTACTTGACCTTCATTATCTATTTATGTAGCTAAGAAATGTATACATTCAACAAGGTTAGTTGCAGTCGATTTCTTTGGCAAGAAAGCCATGTTGGAAGGGAGAAATAATTGGTTATTACTACAAACTAAAATTCTGTGAAGGAGGAGGCATTCATTTCAGGATATTCCTAGTACCATGCAATTTCCAATCGACTCTTGTATGTTTGAAGGTAAAAATGGAATTTAAAGAAGATGAACAAAATTAAGATTACCACAATAACTTTCCCTTTTCAACCTACTGATCGAGGCTATTGAACAAATCCTTCCAACAGAAAAAAACAAAACAAAATTCTTCAAATTATCACAAGAAGAAAGACAAAAATTAGATGGGAGTAAACGAGATATTGAAGTGTCAATTACACAGATTTTAGAAGCAAAAGTTTCAACATGAAATAAAGATAACTATTTGAAATAAAATCCACAAATAAGGGGAAAAAAGGAGGGAAAGCAGGATACGGGAGGAATCCTTCAGTTATCATAATAGTATCTAACTGTTTTAAAAAAAAAAGTTCTTGCATCTCTTACGAAATTCTCTTCTTTTGCGCGTGACTTGAAGAAGTAGGAGATCTTCCGCTTGTGCTAATTAGAGCTATCAAGGGACTCTTCCTCCAATTAGAAGATTTTTCTTTCTTTCTTTCTTTTTTTTTCTGTTTATGACACCGTCTTGTTTCATTTCTCTCGAGTTTCTCTCATTCCAAAGTCGCCCCACTACCACCAACAACAACTAACCATTCCTTTCTCTGTATTCTCATGGTTTTTGTTTTTTACGTGCTTTCTCTCTTTTATTTCAAAGAAAAGAAGGAAAATCTGACAAATGTAATCTGTACAATCCTGGTCGTAAATTTTCAAGAATGAGTGGGGGAAACAGAGGGGAAAATTCCCCTTGTTTAGAAATAAAGAAAATTGCTGGAAATAGTAGTGGTACACCGAGCAGTAACATCAATTTTGACTCTTTGTAACTAAAACTGGTTCCAAACTTTAAAATCGTAACTAATATAATTTATTATTACATTTTGTTTTTTTGTTTATTTTAATTGATTTCGTTCTTTTTCTATCGAATTTATTTTCTATTTTATTTGTCTATGGGTAGAAATGAACGTTGAAATCTTCAGGTGGATCCGATTAAAATTATCGATGTGTGGAAAAGTTATTTCGACAAACTTCTTAATGTACAGAACGAAGAACGAGCAGTGAAAATTCGAAATCTCTACTACAGAACTGTACCTGACCTTAGCGAGATCGAGGTCAAAATGTCGATAAATTAATTGAAAAATTTCAAATCACCAAGAATAGACAATTTTCCAGAGAAATTAATTCAAGCCGGAGGAACGGCACTAATCAAGGAACTGCATAAATTGATCAGTACTGTATGGAGAATGGAGAAGATTCTAAAGGAATGGAAAACCTCAGTAATAGTTCCGGTTCATAAAAAAAAGGCGATAAATCGGACTGTAATAATTACCGCGGAATCTTATTACTTCCAACAAGTTCTGACTAATATCCTGCTAACTCGCCTAAGTGTATACGTAGGTATATAAGTGATACGTATATAAGCCATATATTCTTTAGAATCATTTCGTTCAAGGAAACTTTTTTCTGAATTATTGATACCGAGTAGCCATTACTCAGTTGGTACAGTCTTACGAAGGTTCTGGGTTTTGTATAAGTGACCAACAATCCTGACTGATTTCTTCTAAGTCAAACACCGAGATGGAAGCTTAAAATAAGGCCCTGAATAAGTCCATTTCTTCCTTTCCTCTAATCAATCCCGTTCTGATCGATAAATGAATAAATACAAGAACTCAATTCAATTCTCAATTCCGAGTTATTGATAACTTATTATTTTGAATGGCTGACCTACAATAAATTTGTCGTTCTATCCATTCATATGGAAGAAGTTTAATGCGCAAATAATAGGGTTCAGATTAGTAGAATATATTGTAAAAAACAATGTGTTAAGAAAGTGCTTAGACAATCAGAAAATATTCCCAATTAACCTTCAGAGAGACATGAAAAATTCACCACACTCATTATACACATTACTCATATGTCTACATGAAACTAAAGAGAATTTTAGAAACAAAAGTTTGATTAAAGTGTAGAATAAGTGTATTTATAAATAATGTACACTGTAAAAAAAACAACGAAACTTATTATGTATGCATCTTTTATCAAAAATAATAAATCACCTTAGGATCGCTTATTTGCACTACAGATGTGCAAACATGTAAACAAGAAGGTTATTACAAGTAACAGTGATTTAACAATCGTTTCTGTTTTTTGTAAAAAAAAAAATAATAATAATAATAATAAAAATGTTGGCGGGAGCGAGGGTAATACCTTGGTTGTCTCTGTGGATTTAATCAAACAAGATAGTGAACAGGATGTGTAGAGAAAGTGTATAAGAAAACAAAAGTGGACAAAACGTGTACAAGCTTTATCTTCAGAAAAGTATGATGAGCTCTCTGCACCTCTTCTATAAAATTTGACACCTTTTTTGCACAAAATGAACAAAGAAGTGCCTTGTTTTTTCCACTGTACACTATATCAGTACGATCACTTGCACCTCATTATGTGACAGGTGTAAGCTTGAAACAAAATTCTAGATACTTTATTTTCAGAGCTTGTTTTGGTTACTTTTAAAAGTTAGTAGTTGGCAACACTGGTGGCTGGTGGTGGTGGTGATAGCGGAAAAATGATCTGTCAGGATTACAAAAAAAAAACGAAAAGTTTAAAGGATATTTTAATGACATAAAAGGAAAAGATCTAGAAACAAAAGAATAACAATATCTAACTAGAAAACAAAAAAGTTGATAACTTAATTAAAACTGACTTGATTACTTAAACAGGTAAATTCATACAATTCCTGCACAGTAAAATATCAACACAAAGCTTTAGATATTTTATTTTAAAACATTAAACCTTTCTTTGTATACAGCTTTTTTTTTTTGGTGAAGTCAAACTAATTATTATGTTTTTCTGTATCATTTAATGATGTTTCAATACTCCCCATCTTCTTTGAGATTTGAAGGTTCAGGTTATTACGTTCGAGCACTCAGATGGTGGACCGTTTTCATGCCTGATAAACGTCTTTCCAGCTATCGCTATAGTTTATTGTATTCTCTGACAATGAGTGAAATAAACTGTATTTGTTCTAAACATACGTTCTACCAAATTAGGCTCTCATTAGACAAAGCTTAACTACACTTTCTTAATTAGATTTTAATTCTCCAGTCGTTTAATTACTTTTGTAGGCTATTTCATCGATTACAGAAGTATAATTAGACAATTTGTGTTGGTAGATTTCAACGCAAAGATAGGCAGGGAAAGAAGTTTTAGACATAGTACAATATAGGCAAATCATGTTTTCACGAAGTCAGCAACAATAATGGAGAAAAGACACTTTGCGATATTGAAAGATGTATTAGTAAAGAGCACGTACTTTGAACACAAAGACATACACAAATAGATATAGATATCTTTGGATGGCGAAAGTCTCAACCAGATCAATCACGTATTAGTAAAGAGACGAAGACACAGTAACATAATGGACGTTAGGGCGTACAGAGGAGCGGAAGGTGATACCGACCATCAGTTAGTGATCACTAAAGTGTCTACAAGTTGTGCATTGCGAATAGGGAAAACAAAGAATCAAAAAAGCTGAAATTCGAATTAAAACTATTAAATAATTCGAGCTTAAAGATTGATTATCAATTTGAAAAAAATCAAATAGGTTCGAAATCTTAGCCAGTTCGAGTAATAATAAAGATGATATTAATACTGAAATTGATATGAATAAGATGTGGGAGGCAATTTGTGACACAGTAAAGGACGTAGCATAAGAACGTGTAAGTGAGGAAAAAAACTACAGAAAAACAAACCTTGCTTTGATGATGAAAACCTTATTTTTCATGAGGAACGAAAACAAGTAAGATAGCGATAGGTAAACAATGAAACTGAAGCAAATGAAAACCAATAGAGTAACGCGAGACGTAATACCACATGCGGGTTCAGAAACATAAAACAAAAAATGTCTGACGGAGAAAACTTGAGGAAAACGGTAAGACAAAGAACACTGAGATCTATAGAAAGGGGTAAACTCATTAAGAAAAGGTTACCAGTTTAAACTGTTTCTTTCTTTTGGAATTGCTTTGTTTTCTTGTTTCTTCGTTAGTCTTGCCATGATGTTTTCTAATTCAGTCTGATATTTTCATAACGTAATCCATTTTAATCTTAATGGACATGATAATAATTGCTTTTACGTGACGATAGGTTTAAAAGCAGATGGTAAATATATACCTTAGCTTATTATAGATATTGTGACCTTGAAGCGTTTCCAAAGAAGCACCACGTTCAATATGTCACCACCGAAGACTGAATCCAGAACCCCAAGGACAATGTCTCTTTCTATTTTTCTTGAATATTCAACCTACCGCGGATACTTCTGTAGTTTAGAAAACTTCTGCTTTTACATTTACCGATGAGAAACAACATTAACTGCAATATTTTATTTCTTTGTTTTCACCTTTCAAGTCGAGGATGATTGTAGTTTATCTCCCATGTCCTTGTGGAGTAATCAAAATATTGTTTTATATCAAGTAATAAATTTGTAATGGACGTTATATGTCGACTCCAGAAGCCAGGGGATACAACTGACATTGACGAATAAAGAAAAAACAAGTTCAAGGTAATCTTTTATCTATAACCCGAAATATATGTGACACAAATTTGTCATATTTTATTCATGAACACATTAAGGTCCAAGGTTTCTTCGTACAAAATATGACAAATTTGTGTCACATATATTTCGGGTTATAGATAAAAGATTACCTCGAACTTGTTTTTTCTTTATTCGTCAATGTTAGTGGTATCCCCTGGCTTCTGGAGTCGACACCTTATTGTAAAGTTACGTCATGTCAATTACAGTTACCTTGTTTTTGTAACAGTTTGTTACATACACAAGATTGATATGTTTACATCTCAGGGTGTCTTAGATAAACCTATGATAGTATTGTATCCACTAATGCTTTTTCCCTTTTATAGTTTTTCCATAACTTGTTTTCTCTAGTTCTCTCTTAGTGTGTATTTTTCTTTCTGTTGCTCTCTCTCTCTCCTATCTCTCTGTCTTTGGATGTGTGCATTTTCGTCTTTGTCTGGCTCTATGTCAATCTTTTATCATCTCATTTGTCGAATTGTCTGAGAAGCTTGTCTTCTGAAGAGGTTTCCGTCAAATCTCAAGTATGTTGGTCGCTCTACTCCCATCTCCCTCTCTCTCCCTCTCTCTCTCTCTCTCTCTCTCTCTCTCTGTCTGTCTCTCTCTGTCTCTCTCTTCGGTAAGAATTGGAATTCCAGTGAGCGCTGTTTAGCAGTGTAGAAAGATGAGACAGGAACAGTTCTTGACCCCGTTTTTGAAGCCAAGTCCCCCCTTCATCAAAAGTAGTTTCACAGATTTATCTCTGTTTTCTCCGTCTGTTCTTCATCTCTCCTCCTCCTTCATCTTTCCTTCTTTCCTCTTCTTGAACTGAAATGACAAGCATCTTGTCTCTCTCTTGTTTGGTTTGAATCTTTCTTCTTTCTTTGTGTATTTCCTTTTATTTTTTTTTATTTTTTTTTTTTGTTCTGTCTTGTCTTGACACAAAATATCTTTAATGGATGTTTGAGTCTTACTGATCAAACATTTTAACTCTTAGAGGGAGATGATTTAGTGTATTTATCAAAGACAGAAGAGCGTTAATATAAGAATGTTCAAAAATAATAGCAACAATGGCTTCTTTCCGGAAGATGAAATGATGGATGTGGTCTTACGTAAAATGTTAACACTCGACACTAATCGACTTTTTTGTCGATAAAAGCTTTGGTAAACTTCATTTTTATATGAGCCAGCCTAGTAACTTTGGACTTCGGCCCGTCGCTATTCGCACTTTAGCTGTTAAAATCCACGCACATGCCCCTTCAGGAACTCGAACGCGATACCTTTGAGCCGATGGCCTACCGCCACAGACCATTCGGCCACCCGGCCGGCATCTTTTTGTTGATATTTTCCAACATGAATTTAGGTAAATGACAATGTATGAATTTAGTCACCGGTATTAGGAAGGCGGTATAGAAGGATAGAAATCTATTTATCGCGGTTATTTCCTTGATTCACGATTTCTTTGGATTTCTCTCAGTGATTCCACCATAACGCTCCCTGTGGGGGTTGTCACCCCCAAAAATCTCGACAAAACCCCCCCAACTTTAAAATTTTTGCTGTGAAAAATCGAGAGAAACCGTGGAAAACTTCAATTACACCCTCTCAATTTTGACTTTACACCCTCCCCCAAACTGAAAATCCTGGCGGAAACCTTGATTTCTCTCAAGTACACCAGACGAAGTCGGAAATAGTACCTTGAAGTCCAGAAAATCTTGGCAGAATTCTTGCCATCTTCCTACCATAGGACTCTCTCTCTCTCTAAGGAGAGATTTACGACCAGTGGCTAGGTCATTATGAAATTTCGAGAAAAGTTCCCGTTTCTCGTTCTTATTTGGGTTAATAGTGGACTGTCCCTTCCTCAATAATGTGTTACAAACATATTGCTATGTAGCTTAGCGAAAAAATCGTGACAGACTGGATTAAAGCGACAGATTTTGCATAGTTCTTCTATACCCTCAATTTGTAGGGAGGTGCCCGATTTTCGGGCCAGCCATCTTTATTTTCTTCAAGGTTTTTCGACTTTTCTCGAAAAATCCCTGATTTTTTCCAACAATGGTTGCGGTTACAGCAAAAAGCGTTCAAATATCTAATTTATTATTAAATTCCGTACAATTTGAGCCCAATACCACTTTTGTACCTTTTATAGTTTTTGAGAAACAAGCTTTCAAAATTCGATTATTTTTTTGTAAATTTTCGACTTTTCTTCAAAAAACGCATGGTAGAGTTTACAGCAAAAAAGTGTTCGATTCAATTTTATTTCAAATTACATTTCCTACAAATTGAGTACAATACCGCTTTTGTATCTTTAATATTGTACGTGATAGAAGATTTTACAGGTTAGATTTTTTATAGATTTTGATATTAGCGTTATTTTTTGTCGATGTTTGGTAAATAGCTACTCAGGGTTTTGTGTATGACAACAACTATTCAAATAAAGAACTATGCAAAATATGCAGCTTGAATCAATCCAAACCGCACGCGCAAGCTGCTTCCGCTCTGACAAGATCAACAGCTCAACTGAGACCCCTATAGGTGATCATGGGATACCATACCCCATGCTCGTCCCACCGGCATCCCATTGGCTGAGGATCACTTCAGGTTGCGTCCGAAACGGAAGGCGTGAAGTTCCATCCGCTTTATTATTTTCCGACAATACATGACATAGTACAACATTATTGACACAAGCATACAAATAGTGAGCAATAGGTATCAGGAAGTCTACGTGGCAAATGCGTCAATTCATAGACTAAACTATAGCAGTGTTGTCGGACATAATAAGAACTTGTTTAGAATGCATGAGAAGGGCCGCTACAGCTGCAGCAAGAAACTCGGTGACAAAGATAGGATATGCTTGAGAGAAGCAAACCACAAAAGTTCTGTACCATATTCCAACACAACTGCGATGGACATAGGGGTGCCATCCACAAACACAGTAGTACGGACGAAGTCGGGTTGAAACAAATCACAAGACACTGATAAAGTCTTCTTAAGTTCAAGCATTGTCCTCTGTGGAAAGATATTTGCGGTGAGAACAGACACTAGCGGAAAACTTAACGATGTAAGCAGATCAGCCCAACTGATGTAGCCAGCCAGCGATGACTGTTCGAAGACGGGAAGAGGCTACCAAAAATAGTTTTGGGGCTAAGCGCAAAATATGAAGATACTTAGGCAAAATAGACACTGACATATTTATTGTTGACACTTCGAGTTCCTTGGTAGGCACTAATACACTATTCTTAATATTAACTGCAAGTGTAGAGTTGTATAGTATGGACACTGCGAGATACACTTGTGATACTGAGCCGTAAAGGTGTATGTCATCATAATACACAAGATATGTGCACACATAACTGAGGAGGAAGTTTAATTCTTTTCACATGGCTGCATTAATAATGGCGAAAATGTCCATCCCATTGGTAACCTCTTAAAACGAAAGTATCTCTTGAAACATTTAATACAGAAGAATTGACGTGGATAAGCGGACAAGGTAATGTGGTAGAAACCGTCTCTGAGGTCAATTTTGGCAAAAACAATTAATGTTGACACTTGGTTAACCACGTCCGTGACGCGTGGTAAATGAACTGAAGGGGAAGAGTAACAGGAGGTCCAATCATGGCAGTCGTATATTACCCGTCTGGTTTCTCGACCATAAAAAAGAAAAGAAGTTCACTATTAAGTGGAGAGGAACTTCTATGATGTCTGCTGACGGTATGTCCTCAAGAATTGGTAAGAACGCACAAGGAGTGTCACGCATTGCAAAGCAGTTATCCGACGGAATATGATATAAAGACAATGCGGTTACCAATTAACCAGGGGGCGAAAAGGCTTCAATACTGCAGGATTGAGAGACTTAGGCAAACTGTAAAACTAGAGAAGGGAATCCTCCCAATCTTCAGACTGTTATCTGTCCCAAGCATAATCTCTGGGCGTCCCTGGATCATTTTCCTCAACGGGGTGTCTTCTGGATGGTCCACATCAGGTGCAGGTTGCATTTCGCTGAGATCTTCAATGTGTGTCTTCTTAATTCCCAATCATCGGGTAATACATTCCATGGTTCCTGGATTCGAAGGTCGCGAAGAACATCGACGTTGCGAACCTCGGCCAAATAAAAGAACATCAAGCGGGGT
>JAGDQP010046853.1:0-14944 GCA_022664845.1 Lepisma saccharinum
CTTGTAATAGAGTTCAAAATTAAATAACAGCCTCTGTGATCATGTGAACACAGGAATGCTTTAATAAAAGCACTTTCTCTCCTTGTGTGCCTCGTGGAAGAGTTTGTATGTGTGTGTGTTTATTTTCATGTAGCACAACAGGTGTTCTTTGTAGGGAAGTTGGAGGTAAGTCACCGTTAAGGAAGTAAATGGGGTAGACAAGAGAAGGCGGGAATTTTCAGCTTAATATTTACCTAGGGACTCTCACTTCAAACGGAATGCATCTTCTGTTGTTGTTTTTTAATTCCCGCTTTGTTTCGCGTTCCTCATCTCAAAGCTGCTTTTTCCGAGTATTTGTTTCTTCTTACAGCAGTGCACAGCTGGAGACTGAAATACCACCGATATGGAAATTCTACAGGTATAGAAAGCATGGTACATTAATTTAATGATAAAAAATTAAGTTATCGGAAAATAATTTTTTTTTCTCGTGCAGGCAGAAGACAATGTACAAGAGATTACAAAATTGAATATCATTAGCTGCCTCTGAAGTATTCTTCACATTTCTTTAATAAGCTCGTATATATGGGTTATTTTTAGTATCTAGTAACTTCGGCTCGGCTTCTAAGTCAAAATATTTCAATGGAAATTCCACATATATCCATGCTCCGACCGGATTTCGAACGCGGGGATCACTGAATCGATCCTTGATTATGGAACTGTGAATCGGAAATTGAATCATGTTGCCTTATATCATTTGAACATCGTGGTAGACTTTTCAGGCTTGAAAGATATTTGAATGTAAACAATTTCTGAAATAAGAATGGATGAGGTGGTCCAGTAGCAACCGTTGTGTACTTGGGATTGGCAATAGAGAGACACGGTGTGTTCGTTCTCTGCTGCCAGCCATCCCGACGAAGGTATTCCAGAGTATTTCTTGGTTTCAGGAGGCGAATGCACAATGATCCCCAAATGATTTTAAAGGAACAGGTTGGAGCTGCGATTCTACGAACAATTGGAAATCTCCGGTCCTTTTTATAGCATTTTAACCACGCAAGAATTAATTTCTATAAGATAGGCTGGAAACACTGACAACTGCAGTGCTTAAGTAAGGGAAAGCTCACAGTACTTTTCTATTGCGTCGTTTATGCTAAGTTTGGCGCAGCTATGTGTAACTGAATGGAAATAATTTGAATAGTTATTTTAAAAACATGAGTTTGCAACACTGAACTACTGCACCAATCAAGACAGTTCTGGTGGCTCTGAGCTAATCGAGGTCTTTACACCACCACCTCAGGCACATCTCTACACCTTTTATGTCCATGAGAGATATTTTTGGGCACGGGTTGGCAATGCTGTTAACGGGGTTCTTGGGGACGGGGATACGCACAGTATGTTGCTATTGTGTCAAATAATATTTATGCCAATTTCGCTGCTGCTATGTGTAAAGCAACGGAAACATTTAAAAAAATAATTTTGTAGAAAGTACATTGGCAACTCTGGAAAGTGGGGTGCTTTGAAACGTAGACCCTTTCAAAATTTTTGCATTGTATGGAATCATGTTTATACCGGGTTTGGTGCAGCTATGTCTAACTAAGTGGAAGCAATTTGAATAATTGATATTTAAAAAATGGGCTGGCAACACTGAACTAATGCACCGTCCAAGACGGTACGGGCGGTTCTGAGCTAACCTAGTAAAACCTTTCCAAAGACACCTCATGTATCTCTCTACACCTTGTAGTATCTGAGATATATTTCGGGAACGGACACTATAAGCGGGAATAGAGGGTCTCTTTTGCTATAGCTTTGCTATCAAGGGGCCTAAAACGGCAAGAAAAGATGATCAATAACATGAATATAAATCATACTTAAATAGAATGGAACTATTACACATGCAGTAAAACTATAATAGAGTTCTTATGGTGATATTTTTTAGTCATATTTTTGAATCCAAAGTGTTAAATTCGTATTTAATTTAAACTATCATATTACGCACTCTGACATCAGAGCTGAGCTCACATTTCACTAATCAGATTAATAAATTTGTTCATCGTCGAGTACCCCCGTCCTGTCGCTTTTTCCTCCACTACTTACACA
This sequence comes from Lepisma saccharinum, assembly GCA_022664845.1. Taxonomy (NCBI): domain Eukaryota; kingdom Metazoa; phylum Arthropoda; class Insecta; order Zygentoma; family Lepismatidae; genus Lepisma; species Lepisma saccharinum. The sequence continues at coordinate 2,074 of JAGDQP010046853.1, forward strand.
GTAAAAAAATAGCTGTGTTAATTCAACACAATGCGGTGTCTCAGCGTGACCACCACTTTTTGTGTCTTAAATCAGCACAACACACGGTGTTGATTTCGGTACTGGGAGAAAAAAGTTACGACTGCAGCTAGATTTGAACATGGGTTGCTCAGTTAGAAATCGAGCGTCTTAGCGACTTGAGTAAGTTGTCAGCCAGAAAAAGCACTAGATACAAACGATATTTATTTAACAACATTTGAATTAAATGACTACACTATAGATTCAAACGGTGTAGGGGATAAAATATATGATGCTGAATCCTCAAAACAAACTAAGTTACTTGCACGATTTATCCCATGGTTTAATTGCTTTCTATTTGTCAGTTGGGAACAGAATTCCCATACATTGAGAATATTCAGTTTCTGTGAAAGCAAGCAAGATGGCGACAGCCAAACATTTGACCAGCATTACGGCTTTCTTAACGTAACAACATGTCAAATGCTTCATTTGCTTTCATAGAAATGGAACACATTCTCAATGAATGGGACTTCTGATTCTTAATTGACAAATTGAAAGTGATTGAATCATGACATAAATCGTGAGAGTAACTTTGTGTTTGGAGTTCAGTAATTTTTTTTATCGTCTAAGCTGTTTGAATCTAGTCTTTTTTGTATCTGGCGATTTAGCCCAGACGGTAAGATACTAGACTTCTAACTCAACAACCCATGTTCAAATCTTGCTACAGCTGTAACTTTATTCCCCAGTACCAAAATGAACACCGTGTATTGATTTAGCAGAAAAAGTGATAGTCACGATGGGACACAGCATTATGTGGAATTAAAACAGCTATTGTTTACTGTGTATGTTTACGAATTTTCTAGTCTACTCGGTGGGAATACTATTGTTTCTAGAATATTTATAATTTTAAGTAAAAGATTTACTACACTGAGAAGGAAGATAGTGTTGTGGCTCTGGATCCTTAAAGATGTAGGTTTACTCCTTAAATAATGGTGAAATGACAACAGACTGCTCAAAGTATGTAACGACACGAGCTGTGATGTACTGCGGGTAATGATTTTCCAGACGTGTTCATAACGCGATAGGTAGTACGTGACATCATGCAATGTAATATGCGCGCCATGCTTTCTTGCACTGTAAAAACAGTACCCATGATTCTTCATCTGGTACCCAAGATAGACGGTAAATCGTTAATGTACCCATGATAATTGAATGTATCGACAATAATTATAGGTACACAACGTATCCATGACATGTATCCATGAATTAATGGGTACAACAGAAGTTTTTACTTACAAATAAAGGTATTATGGGTACAGTGAATTCGTACTTAAGAGGGTACCCTTTATATTAATAAGAAGGTACCCACGATACACATGATATTAAGTAAGTGATACTCATGAGAAAATCGGACATCAATTTTCTAAACAGGACGCCAGTAATCCATGTGCGAATGATATCTACATCACTAAAGAATTTAACGAATCGTTAGTTAACGAATGTAATATATTTTAAAACGCTTAACATTACTTAATGATACGTTAAAGTGTAACGAAGGTTGGTTAAACCCACCAGTGCAGTGTAAATACAACTTCTAAATCAGTATTTGCAAGCTCTGACCGTAGATAAGTGGTCAAGACGTCGGTTTCTGAGACACGGGTTCGAATCCCGGCAATGATGTGTGTTTTTTCTTTCAAAATACATTTCTATCTGTTCATATTTTTTATCAATAATTTCTTTCTTGCAGTTTTCGTAGATTATCTTAAATTAGTGGCCATTGGTTAGTTAGTGTAGATTAGGTATGGTTAGGTGCGGTCATGTATCTTTATACTTTCGTTTCTTTCTTTCGACAGTGTGGATTACCAGCGCGACCGGGACGTTAAAATTAAGAGTTTTTGTGCCTATGAAACATATTTGCACCACGTTGTACCTTCTAACTTTAAGGTACAACGTACCTGTTAAATTAATGGGTACAAAACACCCGTTTTATACATTTAAATAGTGGGTGTGTAGCCCGGCTACGACTTCTATAAACTCTACTGACCCAATTTATTGTTTGTCGAAACCTACAGTTTACTAAAACGGAACACATTCAGTGACACGACGAGCAGCAGTACTTCAGAAATTTACATCAATCTAAATGTACGGTACCTTACAACTAGTAATTCGCATGTGAAATAGCCAACGTGTAGACAAATCGTATTTAACATATGTGTTTAAACAATGTACGTATTTAGATGAACGGTATGCCTCGGAAGTAATGTACGGGCTACCTGTATGTGAATTGAAGCTCATAGTGTCCCTTGTTGATTTTCCGCACTTGCAATGTGTTTTGACTGTACTAATTACAGGAATTTGAATGGGAGGAAATTCTCCACCCACCTTATTCGTATGACCTTGCGCCTACAGTTTTCAGTCTGTTTCGCTGTATCCAAACCTATCTCTATGGAAAAATCACTGCGAAACGTGGAGGATGGACGATGAACAATAGTCGATTTTTAAACAATCTCGAGCTTTTTTTTTTTTCAGGAGCGGTATTCAAAAACTAATTAGTCTAATTGGCACGTGACAGAGTGTTGTAAAGTCAGGAGGCGATTATTATCATCATCATCAAGAATGAAGATTATGTTTCAGGTATGACTTCGCTCTTTTCATTTTTGTGCCCTAAAACGACATTACTTATGAAATGGCCGAATAGGTTAAATTAGTCAATTTATAATAAAATCACACACTGTTTGCAGATATACTAATCGATAAAAACACACAAAGAGTTAGAGAGAGAGAGAGAGAGAGAGAGATAGAGAGAGAGAGAGAGAGACAGAGAGGAAATAAATAAACGAGTTGTATCTTCATTTCGAAAGAAACAATATCGAGCCGTCATTGCCAGAATTTCACAATTGAGTGCACTGATTGGTTATTCATCTAGATCAAAATTTTCTTTTATGCTTGCTTTGATAGGTAAACAATTAGCATTTAAATTGCAATTCAGTGACACTTATAAACGTTGAAACAATTTTAAACGTCATCATACTGAGAAAAAGTTCTTGAATAATGTTGTCATGAAAATGCAATTAAGACAGGAAATTTAATTTAAGTTTTTTAAAAAAGGTTTTCCTATTCATCTGCTTGAATATTCCAAAAGTAGGAAAGCACGAGAATCCAATAGGATGATATATTTGAAGACCACAAAATATTGTAATTTTCAACCAACAGGAACACAAAGAATTGTGAAAATATTAGTGGAAAGAGCTTCTCTGAATAAATTCCTCTTCTTTTACTGACAGGCTACTTTACATCTCCCGAGTTTTACATTAGTCACGTTTTAAGGATTCCCATAAATAAAAGCCTTTTTGAATTAATATCACATTTCTTTTTCTTTTCTAAATAGAACCTAAACTTATGTTTGCAATATTTTAACAGCTTTGATGGAAAGATTTGTTTAAAAGTGTTCAACGTTTACTTAATGTTAATAAACTGTGTTAAATGCCCACTTATCGACGACGAAAAATGAGACAAAATGAGGATTTTCTTCACCTCAAATCAACGTTCCCGCTTGTAGTACTTGGGGAATATTATAGTTTTAAATTTATTTTAAAATACTGGAGAAAAATGTATTCAAATCTATAGAAAAATATATAGATAATTGTCGGTAAATTACTTCTAAAAAATTTAGCTCATGCCAAATCAATATATGCCAAACAAGCTGCTAGTCATTAATATAGCTTCATAAAATTCATCAACCGTAATTAGCGATTTTCAAACAATTGCAAAGGTACCCAAGCCTAGTCGAATAGCGAGCAGACAGTTCCTAGAACAGTGAATTTTTGATTAATTTTGGAGGATTAACAAAAATGATATTTTGAAGGCCTTAATTTGACAAGCGTGTAAAATGTGAAATGAGATTTCTCCAGATACTTTTCCTTCTCTCTTGTAATAGATAATACATTTCAACGCCAGTTACATTTTTCATTCATAATTAAAATTGAGAGATAATTAAGTTTAACACTTTTGTATATGTAACCAGTATACAATGGAAAATGTATTATACACATACAGGGTGTTTCAGTACTTCTGGTACAAACTTCGGGAGGTGAATCCTCATATCAAAACAAGAAAAAAAGTTCATATAAACACCCGCCATATCATGCGTAGTTTCGGCGCTAGAGGGTCCCCAAAACGTCCAAAACTGTATTTCAATTCGATTTATTTCGAATACGAATGGCTGCAGAGCTTGCGGTCCATCGTTTCGTCAAAGAAATCGGTCTTGCTCGTTCGGAAAATGCACATGTTAGAAGTGATGGGAAAGTGGGTGAGGGATTCCCGAGTGAAATGAGGGATTCCCCAAGAATTGAACAGCGAAATTGGGTCGATCAGAGCATGTAGAGAATGACTTAATACCAGAAAACAATACTACGTTGATTGCAAGTCAATACCTCATGCAGGTGTAAGATGGGGAAGGAATAAAGAATGTTATGCGTTGTTGAATAATGGAACAATGTGTGGCTTCGCTGTAGCAACATGTCATGATTTGTGTAGGGATGGATAACGTGCGGTGATTATGCGTTAATTGATGTGCATACATACATTTATTTGCATCAATTTAACTTACAGTATTGGTGAATACTGCATTGGTTAACATGAATACATTTACAAAGAGGTGGAATATAAGTATTGTACACAATGGGCGAAGAAAACCTGTGGAGTTATGGAGCGTAGCATAAGATGTGATCGTATGCCTCATGTACCCTTATGTTGTATTAGAGGAAGTTTTCAAAGTGGCCATCTTGCACCAGATTGCATTTGCGATATCGCCGAAGAAAGGACTCTCGAACACTTGGAAACATTGCAGGTTTATTTCGTATGTGATTAAACGCATCACTAATTCTTGCAATAAGCTCGTTCCTACTAGCAGCTGTAGTGGAATACACCAGGCTTTGACATATCCCCACAAAAATAAATCGAGCGGGGTAAGGTCCGGGGAGCGTCCTGGCCATGCGACCGGCCCTCCTCGTCCAATCCACCGGACTCCATAGGTGTTTGTCAAGAGTTCGTGGACATTCATGGTGAAATGACATGGGGCTCCATGCTGGAACCACATGATCCTGCGTACTTCGAGGGGTACTTCCTCCATCAGTTGTGGTAATGTCTCCTTCAAAAATGCAAGATACGCCGCACCATTCAGAGGTTGCGGCTTGATGAATGGACCGAGCAGATGGTCATGGAGGATAGCAGTCCAGATATTTACAGAAAACCTTTCCTGGTGAGAGACAACGAACTGAGCGTGTGTATTCTCTTCATCCCAAATGTGGATGTTTCTAGTGTTGAAAAAGTTTTCCCTCGTGAAGCATCCCTCGTCCAAAAACATCATATGTAGTAGGAATGTAGGGTCAATGTCATGCTCTTGCAGAAACCAGTTCACAAATGCACAGCGAGGACCGTAGTCGTTAGCTCTCAGTGCCTGCACCTTCTGCATATGGTATGGGTGAAACTGTTACGCTCGTAGCACACGCCAAACAGATTCATGAATTGTACCCATATGATGATGAGCTATCACACGCCTGCTTGTTGACGGCTTGTGTACTATTCTGTCCAAGATTTCCTCTTCAAAGCTTGGTGTTTGTGTACGGCGCCTCCCATCACCAACGAATGTTGGATGAAATGATCCAGATTCACGTAAACGTTGATAAAGTCTAGCAAATATTCTGTGGTCCGGGCACCGCGTGTCCGGAAATCTCTCTCTGTAGATACGACATGCTGCACGTCCATTACCACGGGCTTCCCCGTAACACAGATGGATGTCTGCCAATTCGTAGTTCTCGTAATCACCCATGTTGACTCCAATTACCTTCAGTGTTGCTGGATGACGTGCTTTGTGTACTGTGTGATATTAAAAAGTAGAAATAAAGGTATGGGAAGAGTCGCGGGCAGTTTTGGCACATCAGAAGTGGGAAAGGTAACAGTCCTTATACAAAAAAAAATGTTTGTAGTTGCCAAAAAATTGTTAGAATGGGTTCCAAACAAAACTTTGTTTTCTCTTAATAAAAGTTCATTTAAACGAGTTAAATTGCGAGCATTGAAAAAATGTAACATCGCCGAACAGGAATAAAACATAAGGTAACAAGTCAGGAGTTTTTTTTTTTGGGGGGGGGGGGTTAAATCTTGCTTATTTCTGAATATTTCATGCCTTTGGCAAAAACGAATAAGCAACTACGTAGAATAATAAATGAGTTTGAAACAAATTTGGTTTGTTTAAAGAAACAAATTGGTTTGTTTGATGGAACCAACAAGACTCTTAGTAAACAAAGACGATTCTGAGTTTTAGGATGTATTTTTTCTCTGATAATTTATGTAGTATACGAAGAAACGTTTTAATGCGACATTGGTTATTGTTAATTAACGTACAGTAGGACGCACAGTAAAATTGTATTTCCTAGTCAAAATTGTTATGACGTTGGAAATGTTAAAATCTAAGGGTTTTCCTATATGAGTTGAACTCCAATTAATTTCATCTAACAAGCGTTGTGGGCTAGTAGGTAAGGCGTCAATCTGCCAACTAGTCGACCCGTGTTTAAGTCTCCTCGGTACCGTCGTATTTTGTTCTTCACTGGTGACAAACAAATTCGTTTAAGAAACTTTCGTTTAAAACAAATATAACTTCATTTTAAATCTTTTTGAACACTTTTTGTGAGCCACAAAGAAAGATTTAAAGATTTTTTTCTATGTACGACGTAGATGTCATGAACAAAGGCTAGCACTAGTTTATTGTTTCTTAGCTCGTATTCTCGTGAATCACGATACACTATCGATCATTATACACATTAAATTGCTATTATCATTACGCACAGGAACTTGAAACATTAGATTCTCAAACACGACGATTTGTGTTTGTATTATTAATTTTATATTATTATGTTTGTAATATTAACACCTGTATTCCCGGTAAAGCAAACGTGAACGATTGAGTCTCATTACGACATTCCTCATGTCACCAAATGCTCGCGGTTAAAGCATGATTGCTTCTTCTAAACCCAGGGCAATCAAGCTTGGAGTGGCAACACTTTTCCTCACTCATAGTTGAAAGGATCTAACCAATAGAGGTGTTCGGAATTTCGGAAAGTCTGTATTCCGGAATCAAGAAAATTCCAAATTCCGGAATTGACTTTGCACTTCCGAACATCCCTAATGACCAGTGCGTATGCAAGACACGTGCTACACAAAGTACCTGACGTCATGGCGCGTTCCTACAAGCCTATGTCTTATCTTCTCTGTTGACAATGAACAGATATGTTGTTCCGGGAAACAGACCTAAGTTACTTATTACCTTTCGTAAGCTAATGTACGTTACTAACTTGGAGTTGTAAATGTGGAGACAAGGGAGTATGAATAATGCTGGTAGTTGCATCATACGAATGCTAGAATAGTACCCAGAATCAATTATACCATATTCCTTCCCCTTCCTTTTACCACAGACACGAAGTCACCAGGTGAAAGCATTTGGATGAACACACATTCAGGCAGCACAATGGTTCATATGGAGCACTTAATCCATCTTCCTTTCAATATCTACTATTCTTTCAGGATCCATTATGGAACCACGCGAAACATTGTTTATTTCTTCCCCATCTTGCATCTGTGTGAAGTATCGTCTTGCAACCAACGTAGTATTGTTCTCTGGTATTAAATCATCCTCTACATGCTCTGATTAACCCAATTTCGCTTTCCAATTGTTGGGGAATCCCTAATTTCACTCGGGAATCCCTCACCCACTTTCCCATTACTTCTGACATGTGCATTTTCTGAACGAGAAAGTCCCATTTCTTTGACGAAACGATGGACCGCAAACTCTACAGCTATTCGTATTAGAAATAAATCGCCTTGAATACAATTTTGGACGTCTTTGTGGGGCCTCTAGCGCCGAAACTACGCATGATTGGGCGCATGTTCTTATGGACTTTTTTGTTGTTGTTGTTTTGATATGAGGATTCATCTCCTGAAGTTTGTACCAGAGGTCCTGAAACAACCTGTATATTTCAATGACTTCGGGGTGGCAGAGAAGTTCAAATCCCGTCGGTTTCGGAGCCCTCTTTACCAAAAACTGTAGGTTTTGTCTTAGGAAGCTTATTAGCACGTATACAATGTTATTAACAATTCAATTGCATATTTAAACGTATTTTGTGTATAATGTTATGTGTTCTAAATTCACCTGTTCATTTTATTCACTATGATGCTGTCAAAAGTTGAAAATGAAGTAAAAAGTGTAACAATGGAGTTATGATAAATAGGAGACAACAGCTAACTATCCTCACTAGGAAGCTGACAGATAAATATTTGTTATAATAAATACCTTTTAGTTAAGGTTGAACTGGGAATGCCTAGTTAAAGGTGGTTTGAATATAAGTTAAGTAAGAAGCAATATGAGTTTATAAAGATCTGAATATGGAAAACTATGCTTCTAAGAACATCACATTATATTTTTATACAAAACGAAGATGTCAAAGATGTGAAAATCTATTGGAAAACTAGAAACTTGCAAGATAAAGCTTACAATAAATAAGCATTGGTTACACAACTAGTATAGTATATTTGAGGAGCTTACTTTGAAAAGGGCACATGCCAACTTGTTCGGAAATTCCTTTTTTTGTCAGTTCTGATAGTAGTCATATGAGTTATAAGCGTTACTACAATCTGTTTTTACCAAAATTTCATTATTTTTGAAAGTTAAACTTAGTGTTCTGCATTAAAACAGAACAAGTCAGTTTCCTTTATATTTTTAGTAGTATTGTTATCATAAGGGAACATATCCACGAACATATGATAACGAGGTTGAGAAATTGATTTCAAATGATCACATGTTCAAAGCACTGCCCGTCAGCTGGCACTTGAGGGGCTATTTCCAAATCATATAAAACAGAGGAAAATGATAGCAACGCCTTATTGAGTCAAAGTGGGCATAAAGCAAAATTGCACTCTTGGGCATTCCTCTGGGTGGCTTTCTATCTACGGACGTCATCAACTCTTTTTATTGTTAGCAATTGACTGTCAAAACATGACCTGTTGTGTTTGTGTGATATTTGTTTCGATTGCTTTCAGTCGAAACAAGTTGTGTGATAGAAATGTAAAGAAGAGCAAAATGAGATAGTAATGAAGTCTACAAATGATCCAGGTCGGAAACAAACTCGTGGAAATTGAGTAAGCCGAAACGTTGTTTTCTATCGAACAACAAATCCGAGATTAAGAAGACTGAAGCGTACCAGGTTGCTTATGTCGAGTTTGGATCTGTGAACAAGCTAATGAAGCACCGAGAGGTGCATAATGTAAAGGATTAGGAAACGTATTACAGCAGAATTAGGGAACATAAGCCAAGCAAAATGAATTATCATTTTAAAAATTTCCAGCTAGAACTAATAGGACAGCCACAAGGATTAAACGCTTATCGCACTACCGGTTAAAAGCACTCTCAACGAATTTAGGCCAATCATCAAGAAGAGAAAGAGGAGAGATGACACAGTAACTCTATCTCCGTTCCCCTCAAACACTATTTGCTTGCTGACATTATGAATTATGTTCTCTACTTGATGAACGAACCTTATGGGAAAATGGATTAACCATCCCTACCTACAGAGACATCGCAATCTGTATGAACATCAAGTCGAGACGGAGGACGTTACTGGGCCTTCCGAAGGAAGCGTATTTGGACGAAGAAGACACCGCTGTCCAGTGTCCACGTTTAATGCCACAAATGACGTTTCTACTGCCACGCTGACCTTATATTATTATATGATCTGTCCCAGTCAGATCATTCATGATAAGTAAGCGTTGTAACATAATAAAAATACTACTTTTCAGTACTAACAATCTTGAATTAGTTTGCCCCTTGCTTACACTCAACCTGGTTAGTATCAATGTTTTGTGTGTTGCATAAGTAAAAGTCAGATCCTGAGAATTTGCATGGAATGAGTAAAGTCTTTCTCGTCACGAGAGTGACTCACTCATTCTCACACACTTTAATTCTTGTAATGCAGAAAAAAAACTAAATTAAAAAAGTTGTTTTTAATGCTATTCTTGCCTTTTATTGGTAAATCTCACATTAGAAATGAGCCTCTAAGTGGGTATGGATGCCTTGAAAATATCCTGAGAAATAATCTAATAATAATAAGCCTCTGACAAAAATTAGTATTTACTTCTATCATATGTGTGCAAATCATGTTTTCCTTAAATTTATCAAACATCTTCAGGGTGATTATTTTTACTGTAACTTGTTCCTCTTTTATTAACGTTGTATACCTCTGTTCTTCTCTATTTCTTAATATTTCGACCATTTAATCATTTTTCTCACTCTGGAATTATAGTTCGGTGGTATTTATCGAAATTTGAGCTCCCGCTCGATTTGCTCGTCAAGATTGATTTTTTTTGCATATATTTCAGGTATTTTTTTGTGCAGAATCAGAAACAGTTAGGTGCCAATATTTTCGCTTTCGTTTTCATGTATTTTTTTCAATATGGCGGTCATCATAGCCAGCAAATTTCACTTAACCTGTACAACTTAATGCATGTATTTTTTTAAGAGAAACTCTCCTCTTTTTAACCTACTCTCTTTGTTTAGCACCAATGTATCTTAGAAACTACATATTGTACAATTTTAGAGCTCTATCCATTATTTCAATATTTATTTATAATTTGCGCGATATGCTTCTAATATCTGTTTTACAGGAGTTTTCTGAGGAGTGTAATGAAAGTTTGAATGAGAAATCATTGCATCGCAATTAATGCCCAGTTTTGCAGTGGAAAGGAGCTACGGTAAGGACATTATGAAGGTCCATTTGTCGTTAGGAAACTTGATGTGTATGTTAAACACAATATGGACGAACATGTCATAAGGGCCTATTATAGACATTCGTTTGATGTTCGCAATTAATGGTCTATCAAAGTACATTTTGTCTGAAATATGCACAAGAATTAAATTTTCATTACTTGATGCTGCTCCCAATAAACGTCCATATCATATCCTCATAAGTCCAAATTTGTAGATAACAAATTAACATCAACAAATGTCAGCAGTGTTACCTGGGCAGCAAGTTCAAACGGTTACAGTTACCTGGAACAACTTTGAATTAGCAAGAATCTTCACTACCATTGGTTTCCAATTGCTGCAAAGTGAGGTTTGCATACATGTAGTTCTTAGTACATTAGCTAGCAGAAGAACCCAACCTTACCTAGCTAAATTATCTTTAATAATTCCTTTTAGTACAGCATAGACACAATTGAAGAAGAATTCACTATGAACCTACATGAGCTGAATGACACCCAGAACGACATACCGGACATGCAGTCTGCGCAACAAGGAGACAGGCGAGACAGAAGCACAGAAGTGGAGTTGATACCACCCGGAAGATCCCAGGCAATCCAACAGTGACAAGGCGGATTCCTTGAGGCCAAACTATAAGTTCAAGCGGAAAGTAGGAGGAATGTTTTAGGACACTGCGCAAGTTGTTATACAAACATCATCTTGCTCAGCACTACGAGTCCGAGATCAGGAGAGAATACGAGACAGCATACTCAGACTCCAGAGATCTGACTAGAATTTTGTCGAGTTCACCAAGGAACCGACCAATTTCAAAGAGAATATTACCTATTCTACGGAGAGCAAAACTAAGTATCAGCGAGGTTACCAACCACTATAAATAGTTAACACTGAAGTTGGTAGAAGAGTGAGAACCCCTCTTGGAGGACAGGAAGCTCCGCTTCAGTCCGAAAATCACAAAGAAAGTAGTCCAACAAGCCAAGATTATCGCGTTGGGCTTCCTGAAGAGGTGCTACAAGAAACCAAGATGACTCGAAAAAAACGACAAGCCTGTTCCGAAAAGACAGAAGACACCCCAAAGTGACAAGCAAACATCACCACCCAAATGCCTCATGAGGGACACTCTAGAGGACCGACTGGAAATACTGAAAAACTGCAACAAGTAAATAAGCGAAATAAAAGAAGTACGGCTGGAGAGACAAGTAACAGCCCAACAAAATATATAGACAAATACTCAACACAATTTCTAATTAAATTGTTAGCTGCCACAATGGATATAAGACACTTAAAACTTTCTGCAGAAAATCAGAAGCGTTAAAAGGAGTGAGTCATAAGGATATATAACAGACATAAAAACTTATAAACAAACATAGGAAGTAGAAGGTGCATAGAACCAGTTTCAGTATACTACAACTCCTAATACGAATAGCTAAAAAGTATGCAGTGAGGAAACAGAGCCACCATCCCTAACACTAGTAAAGAGAGGTCTGGAGATTCTAATGTATATTAACCATTAGCTTCGGCAGCAAGAGAGAGAGAGTCCTTCCAAAGACAGGCACGGCTACTGTTTCTGTAACGTATGGCAACATACATACACTGTATACACGCCGATTTATTATTGACCGATGATGACCTGTAAAACCTATGGTTGACTATAAATTGCTAGATATCGACGCACGAATATTTGCTGGGACGACGAACAACTAAAATCTTATATAAAGCGTTTAAACATTAATACAGGAGGCTTTGAGTTCACAGTTGAGTGTCGGGCCAAACAAAGTTTAGCTGTTAATGAAGAGACCAAACGGACGTAAACAATAAGCTTACTTCAAGACATGAATTTTTACATGCAAACTCAGCACACCCAACTGCTTAACGACTCACTAATTAAGAGACAGGCATTACATTTGAAATGAATTATAGATAATCTACCGAGACTTGTGAGAAGAGATAAAAGAATTACATAGAGCGTTTCTTTCTAGAAGCTATAAGACGTAAAAGGTATAAGTAATAATAATAATAATAGTAATAATAATAATAATAATAATAATAATAATAATAATAATAATAATA